>CATIWF010099393.1:0-92329 GCA_949630135.1 Balakata baccata
TATTTCCGGTAGAAGATAATAATTAATGATTTTTTCATAACAAAGATTGAAGACAATGAGTTTAATACCAAACCTTTTGTTTGTTTGTTTTGTTCGTAAACTTTACTGACCTGCTTTTACCAAGAAAATAATAATTGAAACTGGAAAAAGATTTTGTATGAAATATGAATTCAGAATAAAAGACGAACGCAAGACTGGCGGTTGGCTATATATTACAAAAAAAGATTAATTATATATTGGCATATGCAGTCCTATCATGATCAACTATTATTCTGTTGATTAACTCTATTCACAGACAAATTAAAGAGAGAAATTAATTTGTGGGCCACATTTCTTCAATTTCTTGCTTTTTATTTCATAGGGATGTGACAATTTAAAGCTGCTGTGAAAATAGTAGCACAAGAATCCGATGCAATATACAATCAGTCACTGTACTAAACATGATTTTCACCTTTATATTATGTGGGTGGAAAAATTAATATTTATTCATATAGTTTATCATATTATATTAGTAATTTTTTTTAGGCGTGGATAATATATTAGTATTTTTTTTATATTTAAAAATTATATTATTTATTTTATAAAATTCTAATATGCTATATTAGTATTTTTTACAAATTTAATTTATTATACTAATATTTTTTCAAAAAAAAAAAATTTTATATTAGTATATTATATTAAATAACATAGATAAATAAAATAATTTTTAAAAATTAAAAAGATATATTATATTAAATCATATGAAACAAATTATATAATTTTTAAACTCAAAAAATACTAATATATTATATCAAATTAATTCTACTTTATTCATATCAATTGCTCTTTTGCTTACATCTTCTCATCAGCCTTGTACAGAACTCAATAAATTTGTGAACTATTAATACATTGAATTCATATTTCTATTTATAAATCGAGCTAACAATACACTGGATTTTAGTAATTAAATTTATATAGTTTCTTACGTATATCACTGAATTAAATCTAATTATTTAACTTGAATCTGTTTGCATGCTTTCTGAATATAACTTGAATTTGATCAGTTTCAATGAATTTAAGCACAGGAATATCTCTCTATATCAGCTCTGTGGGTGGCAAATGAACGGATTTACGGGGATATAGGTTAGGTCTAAATGAATTGGATTATATGTCACTCGTTTATGACCCATTTAGTTGCATATAGAATTCATACTCATTTAACACTAATTGATTCTAACCCACCTATTTATTAGTATCCAGAATGGATTTAATCCATTTATTACTCTCTTATATTTAAACTACTCATTTATCATTTATATTTTTATTTAAGTGTATGGATATGTGTAATTTTGACACCCCAAATCAGCTTTTTAATAAAAAAGATTTATGAGTATTTGCATATATACGAATCAACAAACTCAACTTCAGTTAAGGACCACAAGTTAAGATTTTTACATATATAAATATTCAAATTGACTGTGAAGCAAGTATGAAAGCTGCGACAAAATTGGAAAAAAAGGGTATGAAGAGGGGTATAATATTATTATTCATACAGTGCTAGCGTGTGATCCTGTCATCTCTGCCTGTATTTCTTCCAGGGTTTTCCCTTTAGTTTCAGGTACCAGCTTTGCAATAAATACAACACCCACACAACTAATGCCCAAGAATATAAAAAATGTTCCTGAAACGAATAATATAAAACTGCATAATTAGGATTTACCAAAATTAAATTAAAAAAAAAAAACAGACAGAGAAATATCATTACCAGCTGAGCTCCATTCCATCAAGAAATTGAAAATGTAGCAAACAATCCATGAACTAAACCAATTGATCAAAGACACCAGGCTTCCAGCTGATCCCTTCATATTTATAGGAAATATCTGAAACAATAGTTTACTTAATTTATAAATTTTTAGCTTATAATATACTATATTATGCAATAATTTTTAATAATAATACGTAAAAATTATTGCAATATTAATTATATGACAATAAATTAATAATGATTTTAAATTTTAACCATTGTAATTAATAAGACGATTACACGGTTGAAATAACCAATTCCATTTGTGAATTTTTTTTTTTAATTTGTATCGGATTAGTTTGACTAATTCAGAATATAATGGATAGAACTCTCAAAACAACAAAATACACTTTCGAGAGTTTTAAAATAGTTATATATTCGAATTGGAGATTTTTCCAGCTTGTAAACTAACCTCAGACATTATAATCCATGGAATCCCGGCCAGTCCTAGTCCAGATGATGCGTTGTATATCTGCATCATAATCACATATATCATTTTTTTTTTTTAAAAAAAACCCTGATATTATTATTTTGTTGTAAGAAAAAAATCAAGTGGTGAAGATAATATTATGGAAACATGTGAGAAGAAATAATAATGTTAGGTTGACTTACAGATATACCAACAAATACCAAAGCAGGGGTGAGATAGTCTTTCCACTGCTGAAGGTCCTATTCATGGGCAAGATGGAAGTGTTTGAATATTTAGGGAATGGGTTGAATTAATGCTCCAAGAAAATCAAAATCAATTGAATATATTAATATGTATAGACCTGTAATGAGAATGACAATCCCATGAGAAAACAGCCCAAGCACGTTCCTAACACTGAAACCTGATTGACAATATTATGAAAATGTAACATTAATGCCACAGGCATGCATAAATCAGTTCATTAAATGGCATTTGTACCATGAGAAGTGGTTTTCTTCCTGCTCTGTCCATTAATAATACACCAAATATGGTCATCGGAATCTTTATTACAGCCATTACTACTGCTCCAATATCAGCTGAAAAACCTGTCATCACGTTTTATATATATATGTATATATATATCAGGCATGATTCATATTTTTAATGTCGGTGGATGAAAGTTCAATTCTGGAAAAGCACGTCCCAAAATCACTTTTTAAAAGTAAAAAAAATACAAATATAAATACAATTTTTTTAAAATAAAAACTATTTTCTGAAATTTAATCACAAACTGACCCTATGTATATATAGTTATACTAAATGGAATTAGTTCAATTGGCACATCAATTATAAATTTGTCATGACATTAATGGTTGAAGGTCTTCAATTCAATATTCAGCCTCTACAATATCTAAAAAAAAATATATATATATATATATATGTATCTTAGAGAAAACGAATATTGTTACTTACCAGCTGCTTCAAATATAGAACTGGCGTAGAAATTAATGGCATTAGTTCCTGCAAATTGTTGCATTAACATTAAACCAATCCCAACCTGCAAGACCAAATTAATTAATAAAAGAAGGATTATTAATATAGGTGAATAATCAGGAATCTAATTAACAATGAAAGATTAACGTGGTGGCCAAACTTACCATCAGGGAACGAACATATATCCACTGAAACAAGTCTAAAATTTTACCCTCCGGAAGCATTGATAGGGTTTTAATATATTCCTATGGCACAAAAACATCAATTCATTATTTCTCTTTTTAATTTAAAGAAAAAATGTAATACTAAAATAACTTTGATAATGATCAGTAAGTTTGAGGTTAGTGGGACTAGGACAGTAAGATCTGGAATTCGAATTCTCCAAATCGAGCCCTTGTGCCGAAAAAAGTCAATAATATAATCAACCTTACATTAATCTCATTTGCTTCCTCTGATATATCGGCGTTTTCTCCTCTAAGGCGCTTCAGAGCAGCTTCGGATTCGTTTAGTCGATCACTCTTTGCCTGCAGAAATATTATCCTCTACATTTTAATCTCAATTTTTTCTTTCAAACATGTATTTTCTTTTATTATTGGCAAATTATTTTCTATTAATTACCAGCCATCTTGGAGACTCTGGAATGATGAATAGACCAATAAGGTGTGCCACACAAGGAATGATTCCTGCAGATATATAAATTGTAAATACTTCTGTGAAAAAGGCTAGCATTGAATTTATATATAAATAAATAAAGTGAAAGCCGGTGATCACCGATAAGAGACAAGTCACGCCAAGAGACCACAGCTCCAATAAAATACGTCAATGCTGTTCCAACTGATAACACGAACTGTAAAAGAAAAAAAAAATGAATTTCTTTCTTTCTTTCTTGAGTTGTGATAACAATATCTGTGAATGGTTTACCTGATGAAGAGCTGCAAATCTTCCTCTAAGATTTTTGGGTGTTATTTCTGCTATGTACACAGGTATCTACATCATGAAATTAAAATAAGATGATAGAACAAACAGAAGACAAAAAAAAGTAGAATATCAATAAATTGAGGTGAGATCTCGAGTTAATTTGACAATCGAACCTTTGTTAAAAAAAAAAAAAAAATGAGGTAGGAAGGAGCGTATATGTGTAGAAATAAAAAATATTACCACAAAAGAAAGAAGACCAACACCACAGCCTGTGAACAATCTTCCAATATCAAGCAACCAAGCACTCTGTCAACAACCAGAATTAACTATAATGTCATGTTAAGACACTTTTTTAACTGGAAACCTCAACCAGAATATGAAAATGAAATAATTAACCTTAGAATATGCGATCGCAAGCCAACCGATTATGCATATTATTTCTGAAATCCCCATTGCCTGCATCAGAAATATTTTTTTTTTTTTTAAAAAAGAACTGAACAAATTAAATAGGCCTATGGTAATATTGTACGCATATATAGAATTTGAGATACTCAACACTTCTTCGACCAAATAAATCTGCAATCTTTCCACTGATTCCAGCACCCACCATTGCTCCAATCGCCATGATTGATCCAAAAAACGAGTACTGATGATGCAGAAACATCGGTTATTGTGTTTACTCAAACGTTTTCTTTTTAAAATTTAATTAGTTTTCTTGTATTTGCTGTCAGAATCATATACCTCTGCCATAGAAAGGCCTAGATCATCCATGATTCCAGTTTCAGCCGGCGAAGAATACCCAAGCTGCACAAGCAGGAAAAGGAAACAAATTTTGATTATTATTAGAAAAATAGTTATGTTGATCGAGGTGATCATAATACGTCAGCTTACAGCGGAACCAAAAACATAGGAACCACAAACAGCGACGAAGGAGCTGAAAACAAGAATAGCAGTGGCTGAGCCACCACTACTCTTCGGATTTTGGCCGCCGCCATTAACGCTATGATCAAGCAGAGAACTCCTTAAGCTTAAAGAAACTTGTGGATCATTCGACTCCCCTTCCATTTTCTTGACAGCTAATGGTCAATAACACCACGACATATAACGTTGATTTTCCAAGAAGATAGGAATTTTGGTGGTCATATAACGTTTCTCATCTTGAGAAAATCTGCGCAATATGTTTCCTCAACTTTTTATTATTTCTTTTCTCAACTACTCTTCAATCCACCAATTTTTTTTTATAATAAATACAAGATCTACTTTTTCTTAAAAAAAAAAAAACTAATGGTAGCTATCTCAATTGTAAATCTATGACGAAATGTCGATGATAAAAATGGAAAATTATAGCCTCTATAACAAGTGCTAAAAAATTAATTTCTATGGGATGAGTATATTTATTATTATTTTTTTGATGTAAGCTATAAATATTTTCGATTCATTTTAAGATTGGAAACAATTTTGTTCAGAACTTAGTCACAATTAAGACTCTTTATTTCTCTCCAAAGATGTATTTAGTAGAGTTCAATTTGGTATGCTTAACACACCCATATCAATTCGGAACTTAGTTGCATTTAAAATTCTTTATTTCTCTCCAAATATATATTTAGTAGAATTCAAATTCATAAGATGTTTCTAACATATACTCTCTGCCACAAATATTAATTTGGTATGCTTAACACACCCATATATACAAAAAGAATTTCTTCCATATTTTGCCATTTTGATACAAAAGGAGCTAACATTTGTGAGTATTTGTCCATTTTTCGTGTTGATATTAATTGTTGGATGGCATGGGGCTCAAAACATTGCAGGCCACTCAAATTTGCAAATAAATGTAAACACGAGCTGTTGGTGCGCACATGTTTATCAGCTCACACCTGTACCATAATAATTAATTAGGGCAACATCATTGTGAAAGTTCATCGGAGTTTTTCTTTTTTTTGATTGAAGTGTGAACCTTCTAATTTTATTTCTGTTTTATTTATAATCAATTGACGAGATCTTGCAAATTTAAAAATTATATTATATACAACATGCTGATTGAGGGGGGGAAATTGATAGAAAATTAACCAATCTGTGGTCGGACCCCATTCAGAAAATATTATATAGAGATAGTTGAATAGCTGATGAATTTGACATCGGTGATTCAAACAATTTTAAAACAGACAACTTCGTATTACGACAAAAACACATTCTTTTTCATAAGAAGACATATGTAATACATATTTGATTAAAAAGGAACTAACTTTCAAAAGATACAATTCTTTTTTTAATTATTAATAAACATTTTTTTATTTATATTAAATTCTGTGGATGCTAATTAGTGGTTTATAGCTAGTATTGAAGAACTTAGTTTGAGGAAATTTCGTTGAATACGTTAATTCTTGAGATTCGTGTGGGTTTCTATTTTTCCACGGCGGACCCATGATTGAATGTTGAAAAAATTAAATGATGTGCAATTATTTAAAATTTATCTAATAATATATAAATTTATACTAATTTTTTAAATTTGATGCACATAAAGAATATTGAAAATATTTTTTCATACCTTTGACTCTTGGCTTTCTGATTTAAAATTACTAACTCCGCGGCTGCAGATATTTGAGTAATTTCAAAGATGTGGATTTTATATTTATTAGCTAGAACAGTGATTAATTATATCTATAATCACTGAATTTGTATTATTTATATTCAAATTACAATTTTTTATTTTATAACATTAAAATTGCTGAATTTAATAAATTATTAAAGAAAAATTATCGCCGACCAATTTTAACGAGTTATCAATTGGAAAATTTCAAATGTATTTATTTATTTGATTATAATGACATTACAATTCTACTATTAATTACTTTTAACTATATTTATTGATGAATTGCAAAAAATTATTAATGATAATGATATCACAACACCACTATTAGTTTCTTTCGACCACATTTTTTACAACTTGTTAAGAAATATAGCCAAATGTGACAAGTGGTTGAGTTTTGATACCATTAAAATGAGTTTTCTAGCTGATAACTCGTTCAAATTGATTGGCGATGACTTTTCTGTAATAATTTATAAAGTTAAATGATTTTAGTATTACAAAACAATTTTAGACGTAAGTAATACAAAATTTAATAATTATGGATATAATTAATCCATAGAACAGAGGTGGGCATAAATTTACATACAACAGTGATAGAGAAGAGAAATAGGATAAGCATAAATGATCATAGAGAGAAAGTGAAATAATAATAATAATCTGTCTCTTTTTGCCGCACTCATAAATATTAATATGGTATTGAATTCACATTTCGTTTTCATCCCTCAGTAGTTCAACCCGCCTGATGTTTTTTTTTTTCCTTGTTCCTCCAACATAACAATCCGCTAAACCCTCCGAGCCTCATATCCAAACTCGACATGATGACTCCGAAATATGCGGTTTCAAATTTGTTAACTATTTTCTTATTTGGAATTTTTGTTTGATGTGTCACATATTTAGAGTTTTTTTATTACCAAAAACAATGAACTCGTTTAATTATGTCCCACTTAGACCCCAAAAAAAACGTGTCTAAATTTGCTATTAAAGTCAAGCTTTGAGTAACATGAATATTATGTTTTATTAAAGAAATATTATTGTCATCGCCCAAAAAAAAAAAAAAGAAATATTATTGTATGTGATACATGACAACTAAGACTTATATTATACGAATGACTTATATTATAGGAATTTGTTATTTAGCTAGAATAGCATTAATGTCTAATAAAAATTTAATTAATTAAAATAAAATAAATTGAAGTACCTTTCTACCCTTCCACTAATTTTCCTCCTAACTTTTATACTCCCTCCCAAATTATGCGGCCAAAAAGTTTCACCCACCCCTTGCTAGTTCCCTTGCCAACATTCTCTCTTCCCTCTTTTAATTCTTTCTCTTTTCCAAACTAAATTTAAATTCAATAAAATAATTAATAAATTCAATTATCAACTAAATTCCATTCTATTATTATAAGAAAGATTAAAATAGATATAATTAATCTAACTAAAATAAAATCTACTACAAAATAAAGAGTGATAATGATAAAAATTACAATGATTACAGAGCTCTAAGTTATATAAGATATTTTCAAATTTGGAGATAATAATAGTTAGATAAATTGAACTCAATTTGTTTCTATTCCATTTTAAAATTGCATGTGGAATGAAAATCTGTTACTTTCAAATTTTTTATCTGCAATATAATTCTAAAAATTTTAATCATTTTATTAATATAATTTTTATAGATTTTAATAGTATAGTTTTAAATTAATTAGAAATAATTTTGTTTGAAATAATACTTAATTTATCCATGTCTATTTCTTATAGTAATATAATTATATTAGAAATTGAAATTTTAACTTTAGGACACCTTTATCTATTTTTAATTTAAAATCAATTTATATTATGAATAGTAGTATTATTTTCGGAGGCTAGGGTTAGATTGAGTGACTAATCTCAGCTATTTACATATTTATCTATTTTAGTTTTTATCAAATTTTTCAAAAGTTGGCCTAAACAATTTTTTTTTTAAAAAAATTTCTCTATTAGAAATAATTTAACCGAATTGATTTAACTAATTTTTGTTAGATAAATTGATGTAATTTTTATTTTAGTGCTGGATTAAGAAGAAACAAAAATATAAGGAATATTTCTTTTTTTAGTGTAGTTTCGAAAATTATTTACATTTTTTGTGTCATTTTTAACAAAATTCCGACTTTGGTGTAATTTTAATTATATTTCCCATTTTGAGCAGTTTTTGGATATGGTGGGGAAGACTAATTCAGTGCGTTAGTTTGAGTAGCGCACTGCTCTATATGCCACTTGAAATGACGCGCTGAACTTTATTTTTTATTTTTTAAATTATCCATTTTTCATACATGCATGTTAAATTAATTGACACAAATAATATTTATGTACATTTGATATAATAATTTTCACAAATAAATAATAAAATATTATGAGAATAATATTTTTTTTTAGTGATTAAAAATATATAAATAAATATAAAAATCAACCAAGTCTCATAAAATCGATTTCTTCGAATTTGTTATCTAAATTATCTATGTCATCTAGTATCAATTTTTTCAGCACTATTTTTATCAGAAAAGCTATGTAGGGAATATGTGGCATGTGGTGCACCATCCATGTGGCGCATTATAAAAGCGGTGCATTAGTTAAAGTAGTGCACCTCTCAGTATGCCACTCTGACTGGCGCACTAATCCATTTTTTATATCAATTTAGGAATTTTTCTTAAAACGACACTAAAGTGGAAAATACTTTTCATAACAACACAAAACTAAGAAATATTCCAAAATATAAATGCTAGACAATTGTTAATAAATCAAATTCAGTTCTAATTATGAATATGCCCAAATAAAATTAAGAAATGAATCCAAATCGAGATAGATTTTCTGGATTAAATAAATCAAATAAGTCGAACTTAATTCATCTTTCTTGTCATTTTAGAATTGCATTTTGAATGAAATTTTGTTACACTATTTTAACTTGTCTAAATGAGTTAAATTAAAAATTTAATTTGACACGAGCTCACTCTATCTGTATTACTATTATATAATTAATTTTTTCTTAAAATAACTTATTTGTATTTCTTCATGCTTTTTTATAAAATGTAATGAATTAATAATAAAAAAATATTAGATATGGAAATAAAAATTTCACTTATTTTAATATAATCTTTTATATTGTTTTATAAATAAAATTATTAAAAGAAACAAAAAAGGTTTATTCCAAATTTGAATTTAGGGCTTGATGAAATCAGACGGTTGTTCTTTATGTAAAATTCTTTTTCTAATGCAGAATTTCAATATTTGAATGGTGAAATATTGAATAACATATTGCACATTATCAAATTAAATTTAGAAACTAAATTATTAGAAGGAAATTATAGGTAGAGAAAAATAGCAAGATAAAACCCAAAAAGAAAAAAATCTCGGATACCCATCACTTGTATATACCAATACTGTTGCAGCCACCTTCAATATTAATAGTGTAAACGTTTTAGCAAAGCAAAAAGTACGAAAATAATTGAGAGTTAACTACGGAGAGAGAACAAAAATTTGATAAGAGACAATAAATTTTAAATTTAAATTTTTTATTTTTTAAAACCAAAACAACTAAAAAATATTGAGGGATATTATAGTCATTAAAAATATCAAATTACTTAAATGCTCTTAATTATTACTAGAAAAATACTAAATTATTCATTATAGTTAGCTAGATTCTAGCAACTATATTTATTTTGGTGAATTATTCTCAAATTATATAAATCGTAACAATTCAGTATTTCAAAAATTATTTATAACATAAAATTGCTTTATTTTTTATTTTATAACTAAAATAAATTTTTAAATACTAAATTATTTATGACGTTTACTACTTTATTGAATATAAAAAGTAATTAATGACATCATGATAATAAATGTGAAATTCAATTAACATAATGTCACATAATATTCTCTTGTTTATTTATTGATAAAAAAAAATTATAGAATTACTGATTGAAATCCAAGCCGTAACCATATATATTAGGAAAAAAGAGAGAGAGAAGAAGAAGAAATAAAAAGGCAAATAGAGCTTTTTTAGTTTTTAGTTTTTTTTTTTTAAAATAAAGCTAAGAGATAAATTTCGATTGTAAAGAAATTATTGAATAGAATAGGTATAATTATATTACCGTGTGCCATGTGGTGAGTTTCCTTCCTACTTTTTAGTCAGATAGAGGAGAATTATAGACACAGTCATTTAATGATTGGTTGAAGTGGAATGCATTTATTTGCTTATCAGTTGGAGTAAATAAATAAATAAATATATATATATATTATCTAACTATTGATTTAATTTATAAATAATACGAGATAGATATGATTATATGGGAAGAAAATATTTTAATTAAAAATTAGATCATAACATTACTATTTGAGGGTCATAATTAATAAACACATCTGAGATGATTGACTAATTAAAGTATCAAATCGAGGTACGTCTAATTAATTATATGTTAGAAATTTACTGTACAGATCATATATTATATATCTATATATGAATCTAATCAATAAAATTTATAGAAAAATTACACAGAATAGCTAAAATTTATACAAATCACGTGATGTGATATATAATAGCTAATCAATGAAAAGGAATTACTTCGGATAAAAAGAAAAAAATTCAATGAAAGGGATCGGATGACAGTGTTATGGTATTGGGTTATATGAACCATGTTTTTTAATAGCTAAATGTGAAAATTATCATCAAAACTATAATATATGCCGTATTTTCAATTTTGATTAAGTGTAAATAAATTTTCGAATTTTAAATTCGGTACAATTAAACTCTTTATATGTTAAATTCTTTAAACTAGAACCGTAAACCAACTCGGTATAGTTAGGGGTAACTCGTTCTATAGAATATAGTTCATATGTTAATTTACACTTATTCCATGAGCTAATTTGCACATTTGTCCTTCTTTAATTAATTGGTTGAAAAAAAAAACCTAAACAGCTTTTTATTACTTTGATTAAAAGAGATTTTTTTCATTTCAAAAAAAAAAAAAAGATTTTCTCAAGAAGACCATTTTCAACTTGATGCTAAACATGATTTTAGTCATCAACTGTTAGTACCCAAAAGGTTCATTATTTCAGGCCTGAAGGTGCTCCTGACAGCCCAATTAACCAATGAGTAATTTTCGACTTATTCTTCCCAAATGGGCTGTGAAAAAACCGATCCGAAATTATCAACTAACTCTGAAGGATTCTTATATCATGATCTGGATTTATGTAATAATATAGATCTGGTCCGTATTTTTTAAAAATTACTGTGACAATTTTATAAATATTTATTATTATTTATAATTAAATTTATTTAGAATATATTCTATATTCATAATTATTTGACTGTATATTATTATTTCACTGCATATTCATTATATTTGCATATAGATTCATTATTATTTGTAATATTAGAATATAATAAATGTTAATCATTATTTGATTGTATATTCATTATTATTTAACTTCATATTTATTATTATTTGCATGCAAATTCATTATTCTTTGAATTAGTTCATTTAGAATATACTCTATATTTCATTATTATTTAATTGTATGTTCATTATTATCTAGATGCAGATTCATTATTTTTTTGTAATCAAAATATACTTTATTATTATTTTCACACATGTTCATTAAAAAAACCTCAAAATTACAGAAAAAAAAAAATGGAAAGAAAAATTGATTACAAGAAATAATGAATTTGCATACAATTATAATGATGAACATGGTCCATATAATGAAAATAATCCATATAGCTACATGGACACAGTCCATAGAATAATTTGCCACTAGATTTAATATTGGAATGATGAAATGTAATATTGGAAACAAATATACTTTTTGGCAATCAGTAATAAAATATTTCAGGCCAATTCTCAACCAGAAACATGCATAAATTACAGAGTTCAGGCCTCACAAGTGTATCATATGAGAATACTGAATTCATCATTATGATGAAAATGGATTCATGGATGCTTGAATTTCTTCTAATGTTCTTCCCTTGGTCTCAGGCACCAGCTTTGCCACAAACAGAACGGTTAAGCCACATATGCTTGTGAATATCAAGAATGTTCCTGCTGAACTCCAATTCATAAGGAAGTTAAAAGCATACGACACAATCCAAGAACCTAACCAACTAACTAATGTCACCAGACTTCCAGCCGACCCCTTCATGTTTATAGGAAATACCTGAAAAATTAATACCATTTCAGGCCACTCGGTTTCTTTCGGGACACCGAAACCAATATTATTGTACAGTTCAAGTTCACAAGGTTAACCTACCTCAGACATTATAACCCAAGGAATTCCTCCCATCCCAAGTGAGAATGATCCTGTATATACCTGATTGCAGAATCAACAAATCAAATTAGAACCCACCTAATGTGACAACATAAGTAATGCATCCATGAACAATCTTGAGGCATGTTTCATCTTACCAGTACACCAATGAGCGCCAGAAAGGGTGAGAAACCTATCCATTTGTGAAGGTCCTGCAAATGGCAAGCTTTTGCAGTAGAAATAAACCTAAGGGAAAGAAACATAAGTAATCCAAGTGACAAGTAGAGTTTGTTTCTAAAGACCTGCAAGAAGAACGACAATGCTGCAAGAAGACAACCCAGGCATGTTCCAGACGCAGATATCTATAAACGTGTGTAGATTGTGGACTTGTTATTTTACACTGCATCAACATACTAAGAACAACTCTTAGGAGTTCTTACCATCAGAAGTGGTCTTCTCCCAGATATATCCATCAAGGCTACTCCCAGTGCTGTCATTGGAACCTGCTGAAAATCAGTTAGCACGTCTGACTTAAGAAAGCACTAAGCAGAATACAACACTTGTATTAAGTGAGAGTCATTGACCTGCACAACAACCATTGCTATAGTCCCTACACGGCCAGAGAAACCTGCCATAAAAATAGAGATTCATAAGTTTTATTATTAATTTATTTCCTATTAGCTAATTGCGATGTATTCACATACCAGCTGATTCAAATATAGAAGCTGCATAAAATGCAATGCCATTGACCCCTCCAAATTGTTGCAGTACCATCAGTCCAACTCCAACCTTGAAATAGTTTCAATTATTAACTAAATTATTTATACTGATCTTTCCCGATCCAAAGTGCAGCTATGATTAACTTAGAAAACTCACAACGAGTGAATGAGCATATTTCCTCTGAAACAATTCAAATATGCCACCTTCAGAATGCCGTTGAAGGATTTCTGTGTAATCCTATAAGAAAATAAAAGTCCATCTCATTTCTTTTATGTGCTTATTCAGTCAAAACAAACGCACAATTGAGCCAAAGATTCAACTCTTTCTTGAAGATAAAAATGTTTGGAACATAGATGAAGAATTAAATAGAAATTAACGGGTTCTACTTCTTATAGTTTTGTACGCGCAAAGATAAAAACCTACTTTAATCTCACTTGCTTCATCAGAAATATCAGCCCTCTCCCCTCTAATACGCTGCAGACCATCTTCACACTCTTTCAACCTTCCAATCTTTGCCTGCAAGATTCATTCAACATTGCAACATTTCCTACTCTTGCTAGTTACGACATTGCAACTGGATAAGAAATAATAGCCATGTGCCTGAGTTTCATTAGCATATGCATAACTGATGAGGCAGTTAATTTTCAATTGTTTTTGGATAAAGTTGTCTCACATATATAAAAGGTCTCTAAGGAGCATTGAAAAACAAAAAACAAATTTTCTCTTGTTCCTTCTTAAAGAAAATCTTTATTCCTTATTCATAATGATATATGATAGTGATCCAATAAAATTTTATTATTCTCACCAGCCATCTAGGGGATTCTGGAATGAAGAACACACCAACAAGCTGAATAAGACATGGAACCGTTCCTGCAGTGAAACCACAGACAAAGAAGTTATGATGGAAATATTTATAAGTCACTTTCAAGCACCATAAAAGGAGAGAAATGATACCAATCAGAGCCAAAACTCTCCAGGACACAAAAGCCCCAATAAGATATGTTACTGAAACACCAAGGCATATCATCAACTGCAGAATCAGTGATAAGTAGATGCATCTTCAAACTGCATACAATCTAGCACCTAAGTAATGCTAATAATTACCTGATGAACTGTTGTAAATCCTCCTCTAAGATTTTTGGGTGTAATTTCAGCTATGTATATAGGTACCTTGTCATTGATGAAAGATGCAAATGGATTAAATTTCCTCACATGACTACGTAATCAAATGAATTATGGTACTAGCAAGTAAGTTACCACATAGGAAAGTAGTCCCATCCCATATCCTACCAACAGTCTTCCAACATCAAGCCACCAAGACACCTTGCAAAATGCACTGAATGTTAACTATATGAATTGAATCCAAGAGAAAACAAATGCTCCTTAAAACTTCTTTGGAAATTTTTTTCTGCCTGAGTTATGATTATTTAAAAAATAAATGCAGATGGTACTCGTAAGAAGAGAATTATTTTCATAAAAAAAGGAATTATTAAGAATTATGTCTTCTGGTATAATCCAATACTTGGCAACCATACACACGAGTAGATGAATGAAATTGTGGGACGAAAAAGGATACAAGGAAAGAGAACCTTTGAGAATGCTATTAAAAGGCATCCTACAGTACAGAATATTTCTGAAAAGCCCATTGCCTGGTCCACAGAAACAAGAATAGTCAACAAAAAGAGAAAAAAAAGAAATCAGAAGAGTTACAACCTAATCATATGGATTTTGAAAATTATAGGATCACCGAAAGGACTTACGCCTCTTCGACCAATATAATCTGCTAACCTCCCACTCATTACTGCACCAATCATTGCCCCAATTGTTAATATAGAACCGAAAACTGAGTACTGGAAAAAAAGAAAAAAGAACAATTAGAAAAAAAAAAAAAGAGCACCAAATTGGAAAAAAAAAAGAAAATTAAAATTTTGTATTTTATATGCGCAGACAGCACAATTCTAAATGAGAAAGAATACAGTGACTTCACTAGCTCTAACTTCAAATCCATTACTAATACACAGAGTAGTTCGTTGAATGGGAAGAAGAGTTGCAGTATGCTATATTCCTAGTTGATACAAGAATACTGTATCGGTAGCATTGTGCTAAGCACCCACGATTATGTGAACTTAATAAAGGCATAAAATGAAAATGAAAGCCTCTTTACTACTTCCTATTTACACCATATCTCACCTCTGCTACAGAGAGAGCCAGATCCTCCATTATTCCAGATTGAGTAGGTGATGAATATCCTATCTAAGCACACATAGAGCACAGAAAACTTGTAATTTGTCAATTTGATCCCAGAATTCACAGTATTCTTATCAATATTTGGCAAAAAAAAAAAAAAAAATACATGCAATAATCTTATTAAATGAAGTCAAGTGTTAAAGAGTACTTACAGCTGTCCCAAAAACATATGAACCAGAAACAGCAATGAGAGTGCTGAACACCACTGTCTTTGTTGCAGAAGAAGAACCTCCGCTCTTCCCTTCTCCACTACCACTACCGCCTTCATCTCCTCTAAGCACGTGAGCGCTTTCTTGGATAAGAAGAGGACTTGAAAATTCTTCTTCCTGTATGCTTTGCCTTCCCATATCGTGATTTTCTTTACGGATCGACCAAGAAATTCCTGCGCTAAATTATTCGCTTTAGAGACGAGAAAGATTTTCGTTGGTAAGACAGAAAAGAGACCGCAATTCCTGTATATCACATCAGCAAACGGGACAAATGGATGATAAAGACAGCTCCTTTATATATTTTTTTATTAAAGAGGATACAGAGCCAGAAATTCCAGCCTTTTTGCGGAAATGGGACCGGACCACTTAGTGTCGGTGCATTTATTATTATTTTTTGTTTAAATCGAATTGAATTAATTAAGGATATATAGATTTATGAAAACCGGTTAATAATGCAATAAAAGAAATTCAGAATCGAAAAGTTTTAACAGCATACTCTGGTTTTCCACGCTGGATGTAACGTCTGGACCAATTTATTTATATTTTTATCTGTGGAATCAGATTTACAATTTAATGTTCAAATGGCTGACAAACAACATGATCAATTTTCCATATGGACCAGACCATTCTGCCTTCACTTGACTTCTATTCTACACATTATTATTTTTTTTTTTTAGGGTAAAATAAAACACACAGTACAGTCTGTTGAATGCCATCATCAGCTAACATCAAACTTGTAGGTAGCACTTCATTTTCTGTTTTTTCGTGGCTTCAAATCAGAAGAGAGAAAAACTTTCTTGCTTTCTTTTTACCGAGTCTGTCAAGCACTTGCTTGCTGTGGTATTTTCTCAGTTCATGCTTCTATGTCTTTGTCGCAACCAATCTTTGCCTGTAACAAGTTGTAATGTTCAGCTAAGCAAATTGTATAGAGCGAGCAAGAGAAGCATTTAGCATTTGTTAACATTTGTTTCCGAAAAAATTAAAAGGCCTCACCATCCATCTAGGAGACTCTGGAATGAACAAAACACCCAAAGCCTGCAATGCACAGGGAATAACGCCAATCCAAAAAAAAAAAAAAAGAAATTAAAAAATCAATTATTTTTGTAATGCAAAAATGGCTTCAAATAGAGAGTATGAGAAGAGTATATACAAATTATAGCCAAAGTTCGCCAGGAAACCACAGTTCCAACGAAAAACGTCAGCGCAAAGCCAAAACGTATCATGAACTGTAGACTTGACAAATACAAAGATATAAGAAGAATGAGTTGAATAGACTTGCAAGTTGTTAATTTTGGATTAAAATCATGGTACCTGGTTGGCTGCAGTAAATGTTCCACGAACATTCTTAGGTGTTATTTCTCCTATATACACTGGGACCTTCTCACTTATACCAGCTTCCACGATTAAATTTGTACGGTATAATTGCAAGAAAAAAAAAACAAGTCAATTTGCCATTAAATATTGAATGAACAGATAGAATTACCACATAAGCAATAATCCCAACTCCAATCCCAATAAAAAATCTTCCAAGATCCAGCAACCAAGCACCCTTTTAACATGCATTTACAAGTAACTCAAGTCAATTAAAAAATAATAATAATAATAAAACTTTAACCCAATATTTTCTTTACGAGGAATGCCGGCAATAAAATCTGAATCACTGAAATGTGGAAAGGTAAATGAATAAAAAGGAACGAACCTGTGCGAAAATTATACCAAGCCATCCTATTATAAATATAAATTCAGAAACCCACATAGTCTGCATTATAAAGTTAACAAATTTAGTTAAAGAATAATTGGAAAATTGATTGCGTGATTGAAATTTGACTCTGCCGCAAGAAATAGTTGAAGGGTAACAGAATTGCACACAAATCTTCGACCAATGAAATCTGCCACCTTTCCTCTTGCTAAAGAACCTATCACTCCTCCAGCTCTAACTAGAAAACCAAAAGCAGAGTACTGCATATTCATAAATACCAATTGAGAAAGATATATTACTGGCTTCCGAACAGAATAAGGAATTGATGATTTTATAGTAATTGAAGTAAAAAAAAATAAAAATGGAAACAAGTCCTTACTGCTGCTACTGACATGGCCAGGTCTTCTCTAATTCCAGACTCAGCAGGTGATGAATATCCTGACTTGAAAATCCAATTATAATACTATCATTCAGTCAAAGTTAATTGATCCCATGATGATCAAATGCTTAATAATGCTCATTATTTAGTCCAAGCTATAGAGTTTTAGTTATTGTGCAATCTTTGTCAAAAGGCCAAAAGTCGCAAATTTGCCTATGTGAGTCACCCCTCAACTATATCTTAGTTCAAATTAACTCCTAAAGTTTTAGAATGGTCCAAATAAACCTTTGAATCCATTAATTCAAATCTGTCGAGCCAACTCGATCCAATCAAAATGGTGTCGTTTTTAAATTTTTAATACAAAACGGTGCCATTTCAATGATTATAAAATTAGAACCTAATTGAGCAATACGGTATCATTTTGAGCAAAAAGGGAAAAAAAAAAAAGAGACACCATCTTCTAAAATTCAAGATGGCAACAGGTACGGATTTCTCGGGTATCCGCTCTATCCAAACCCGCTTAAATCTTAAAGGATAATTCTATTAGAATTTTGGGATGGATAGAGATCACTGGGTACCCACTACCTGATAAATCCAATTATATATATATAATTTATTTTATTGTAATTTATTAAATGTAATGATATAATTAATTATTTTTTATATTTGTTGAATTAAAGATGTAATGGAAGTTGAAAATTTAAAATATAATTTTTCTATTATAATATAAAATATTTAAATTTTATTATTTTTATACAATTTGATAAATTATTTTAATTTAAATATATTGAATTTTTATTTTATTTGTTTTATTTGATTTTGTGGTAATTTATAATAGATTGTTTGTATATTTTTATAAATTTTTAATTATTTATTTAATTTGAATTTTATTTTATTTTAAATTTTTTAATGATAAACGAGTTTGAATATTAATCGAGTAATACTAATCAGATTTGAAACAGATAAAAAATATATATATATATATATAATCGGATTCGGATATGACATTTTTCGGAGGTAACATCCTATTAACGACGACCCTCTTACTCTGCCATTGTGACTTCTTCCGGGATCCAAAGTCCTCCATCAAAGCCGCTTCCTTCTGTCTCTTCCTCTCAGCCTCGAACTCCTCTCTTCCAATCCCTACTTGTGTCCGCTGAATCTCAATTCCCACAGGCTCAGCTCTCTCAGAACCCTCCTCACCAAGAGCTGAACCAGGGGAATAATCCGTTTGCTTTAACAACTTAAACCCAATGTTAGATTGTGGAATTGGAGCTTCTATATTTGCTAGGGTTTGTTCATCCTCTTCTTGTTGATTTTCTCACTTTCCAGTCTACGCTGTTCTTGCCAGCTGATGGTTTTGGACTTCTTCTTGGATGACTGAGCAGCTGAAGTTCTGTTGGTTGAAATCTGCACAAATGATGACGATCTCTGCCTCAGGAGTAAAAGATGAGGAAACGAAAATAAATATCAGATATAAATGTTCTATAGTTTGATGACATCTCCTGTGAATAAATGCCCATCCTCTACATTAAAATTAAAATCCATTATCCCTACAACATTAGCACATATATCAAAAGCACAAAAGCTTAACCATATACCATAAAATTATTCAACTCTACTAAATTTATTTTTGTTTTTTATGGTTGCTGACAAACATTTTTCCTCCCTAACAGAAGCTTCATATAGTCAGAATGGAAATCAAATAGGCATTAGGGTTTAAAACTGCAAAATGCCAAAATGCTAATATCTAATTAAAATTTTCAAACATGCAATTACTTCATTCTAAGCTCTATTTATTAGAGAAAAGAAACAATCATAAGGACATAAATGAACCATGATCACATAGTGCATAAAATTTCTTCAAGATTACTAAAGGAGCCCATACTGACCTATTTGGCAGAGAACTTGAGAGGGTTAGAGGTTTCAGAAGGAATTTAGAGAGGTTTCCCATGTAATCCTCCTCTTCATTGTCCGCCTCTTCTCCTCCATATCCTGTATGGTTCTTTCTTGATTCGACCATTGCTGAGACTTTTAGACGAAGAGGGGGGCAAAGAGCAGAAAACTCGAGCTGCAGTAAATGGGCCAAGTTGGATATGATGCCATAGTCCTTAAGCGACACCGTCTTTCCTCATATTTTCTTTTTTTTTTTCAATTTGTCTTTGCTCAAAACGACACTGTGTTGCTTAATTAGGGTTCTGATTTTTTTTTTTGTTACAAAGCGGGAGGGGGGATCGAACGTGAGCCTTATGGGCTTCCAGCGATGTGCCACAACCATCAGGCTATGCCCGTGGGGTCCATTAGGGGTCCATTAGGATTTTGATTTTATAACCACTGAAATTGGGCTGTTTTATATTAAAAAAATAAAAATGACACCGTTTTGATTATATGAAATTGGATTAACAATGAAAATGGGAACTAAAGTTCAGATGCTTATTCGGACCATATTAAAGTTAAAATTTTAGAGGGTAATTGATCTTAGTCATAGGTCAGGGAAAATATATGCCCTTTTAGCCTTGTTAAAATGGGAGTTATGCAATAACATTACACTATTACAGGAACACATGTAATAATTACAGCGCAGCCGCTACCCAAGGAGCCGCAGATAGCAACAAAGGTGCTGAAGGCAACAACTGGGGTGACTGAAGATTCGCCAGGTAGATTTTCACTGATGGGATTAACTTCAACGAGTGTGGACTTTGGTAACAACTCATCTTTAGCTTCCATGTTTGCTATCTTTATGCGTTGCTTATTGAAAGAGAAGAAAAACAGGTTTTATCTTTTGTCTTCTTCTTTTTCTTGTATTTATGCATGTTTTCTCATATGTGGTAGCAGAAGTTCAAAGATGGAGATTAATTAATGCAGCAAAAGTTCAACTCATATAATCATACTCATCCACTTGTTTAGGTACAAAGAAAGTTTGGTGTGGACTGTGGTCAATTCTGGTCAACTAATATATATTAAACTATTTTGAACCAAAAAAAAAAAAAATTACCAACACCAATATTTAAAAGTGCGATTTTATGGGCTTGTTGAATTCATTTCTTTCATTTCTTTACAGTTTACACAACCAATGAATTGATTATAAATTAATTGTGACTATAAAGCTTCCATTTTTACCCCTGTTATCCGAAAATTGTGCATCACTTGTAGTGGAAGAAGAACAGGACCTATAACTTGAGCTAACAGAGTTCAACATAGGCTTAATTACATTTATAGTTACTGAATTTTATATTACTTATACCTAAATTACAATTTTTTTGTTTTGTAATATTTAAATTATTAAATTTTATAAATTATTGCTGACCAATTTTGTTGAGTTATCAACCGAAACTTGTGGGTTTATTAGGTTATAATTGTATTGCAACTCCACCACTAATTACTTCGGGCCATATTTCTAGACGAATTACAGAAAAATCATCGCCAATAATTGTATCACAACCCCACCATTAGTTATCTCTAAACACATTTTTCTGCAACTCGTCAAAAAATGTGGTGAGAGGTAATTAATGATGGAGTTGTGATACTATTATAATCCAACAAACAAATAAGAAATAAGCATACCAGCTGACAATTCGTTAAAATTGATCGACGATGACTTTTCTAAAATAATTTATAAAATTCAATGATTTTAATGTTACAAAACAAAAAATTGTAATTTAGGTACAAGTAATATAAAGTCCAGTGACCATTGATGTAATTAATCCGCTAAGCATACTGTTAGAAGCAGCAACATAATGTCCCAGATTTGAGGAAACATGCTGCAGATTGTTTTCTAATATGTTTACAATCTGGCACATTGTTGGCCTGGCATGCAATTCAGGATGAGCGCATATCACTGCAATATGAACATATTGTTCCATCAATTCTGGAGAATCCATTTCAGGAATGTTCTTTTCCACAACATCCATTGCTTTCCCTTCCTTCACTAGAGACCAAGCCCAGTCTGTCAAAAGAGAAACTTTTCCTTCTTCATTTATATATGCTTTTTTACCACTCAGAAGCTCAAGAAGCACAACCCCAAAGCTGTAAACATCGCTTCCTTCTGTTAATTTTCCATATAAAGCGTATTCAGGGGCAACATATCCTAGAGTTCCTGCTGCCCTGGTGCTTAAATGTGACTTTCCTTGCAAATTGAACCTTGCCAGGCCGAAATCTGCTACATTAGGCTCGAAATTGTGATCGAGTAGTATATTGCTAGCTTTAATGTCTCTGTGTATGATTGCAGGATGCACTCCATTGTGCAGATAGGCCACGCCGCGAGCTGTTCCTAGAGCTATCTTCCTGCGAATTGGCCAGCTAAGTTTCTTCGTTCCTGGTCCGTATAGATGGTCATGTAGGCTACCGTTATGCATCAGATCACAGACGATGATTCGTTGGTGACCTTCGAGAGGAACTGTTGCAGTACAATAGCCTCTTAGAGCAACAAGATTGACATGTCTAACGCTTGCTATGACTTCCACCTCATGGGCAAAAGTTGCATCCCCTGAAGCAGAACAGTTCTTGAATCTTTTGAATGCAACTTCTGATCCGTCAGGTAATTTTCCTTTGTACACATTTCCATATCCTCCCTTTCCAATTATATTATTCCTGGAGAAACTCTCCGTAGCAATCTTGATTTCTTCTATTCTGAATTTTACTAAATTTGTACTTCTCCTGTTGATTGATCCGAATTCAATGTCCAAACTCGCCTCGTCCTTATCATCAGAAATAATCTTTTCCTTCTCATATTTCTTGTGCACCATCCAAAATACCCACACTGCAATGGATGCCCCCATCACCCCAATAATGCAACCCAAAACCACACCTGAAATTACTGACATGTGCCGTTTTTTTGAGGCGAATGGCATGGAGTTGAATTCAAGCTCGAATAAGCACTTGGCTGTTGCAGGATCTCTGGGTCCGAGTGGATTGCTGAAAGCAGCAGCATACATGAAGACATAATCTGCAGCATCTGATGATGAGACATTTGCAGTGTTAGGAACCTGAAGATACAGTTCCTCAAGACTACTCAACTTGTGCATACAAGATTGACAAACATGGTCTTCGCTCAAAGATTGGTTGCAAGAAAGTTCCATATCTTGCAATTTAGGCATTGGAATTAGTCGCTCGAACTGTTTCTGACTTGTAATGTTCATGTAAGTCTTGGAAATCCATTCGGGATGATACCCACAAGTAGTTTGCATATCGAAATCATACGAGAAAAATTCATCAATCATTCTCCGATACGATTCCCAACATGTCTGCAGAGTATCAGGAGGAGGAACAAAGTACCCATTGGTCCGAAGATAATCGGATCGAACAAAAAGAATTCCTTTCTGAAAGTAATGACATTGACTTGAAACATCGATCAGAGCCGGCTTTGGAGGTGCCTCCTTAGCAAGTTCGTAAAGAAAATCGAAGCACAATGGACATGATGACGATTCAGTAAGGTTTCTGTCTGAAATTTTCTGGCAATTAACACTAAAAGAAAGCTTGGAAAACACCAAGACTAGTACTAATTGAAAGGAAATGGTTTTGAAAACCATGATATTTGATTTACCACTTGAAAGAGAATCGAAACCCACAACTCAAACCTTAACTTTATCCATGACTGAGAGCATGAATCAGAATATTGGCCGGTTTTGGCAGTTAGTGAATTGGGCGGCAACCGAGTAAGAATAGGTCTTAAAACTGATTTTTAAAATGGGCAAAGAATCATCAATTGTCTACATGCAGACTATTACTTCTTTTTTTCAAGCGAAATTAAAAGAATTCTAAGTTTATATATCAATTAACCGAAATTAATATTAGTTCGTATTGGATAACACTTCAAATGAAAATAAAATATAGTTTTGAGATAGCTACATATTCAATATTTAAAATTTAATACCTTCAATTAAATTGAAAAAATTTTAAGTCATCAACATCTTCTTAAATAAGTTTGAACTTGTTTTTGATAAGTACAAAACTGAGAACCGTATAACACGCAGACAAGCCAATTTCAAATGCCACTTTAGTCAATATTCTTAGAAGGATGTTTTTAACTGTCAACTTTAAGGTAAGTAAAAAATTAAAAAAGAGAGAGAGCTGTCAACCGAAGGAATAAAACCTCGAACAAATTCAATTCTTTGGTCCTTGAGAGGAGGTAATTAGTATTCACATTTATTAGTTCATGTATTGAATAATAATAAATATGTGGATTTATAAATAAAAATACAGGATAAATTGAATAAAGAATGGTTCGATCTGTTGGAAACAATAACTACAAAGAATCATGATTTTTTATGTGCTATCAATACTAAATCTTCATTGTTATTGCTATTATTGTCATTGGAAGAATTTGTCAAATCCATATTACTATTGAGTACGTTACTTCATCTATAATTATAGGTTTGTATTAATTTCTTTATTATAATTGAATTGAGGCTGTTATTTAAAGAAAACAAAACAAAGTAGCCTTGAAAAGAAAAGAAAAGGCCCAAAGTCTGTTCAATGGTAATCATAATAACGATAACAAAGCCCAACCACTCAAAGCCCTATCATCAAATTGGTAAAGGCCCAGCCCAATATTGTCAAGCCGAGTGAAAATTATTTATTTCAAATCTACAAATTGTGATTACTTAGTAAAATATCGCAAATTATATCTTGGATTCCGGTCCATGATGCATTATGGACCATGATCTAATTAGTATATGTGAATAGCAGTGACAATATAAATATTCATTAGTTTATTAAGAAATATTTATTACGAATTACAAATAAACCGAATGTTCATTTTACAAATAAACTAAAAGTATATTAGTTATTAGAAATATTTATTAGTTTATCAAGAAAGATTTATTATGAATAAAGTAAACGTTTATTAGTTTATTAAAAAAATATTCATTACAAATAAATTAAATTTTTATTAATTTATTAGTAAAAAATTCATTAATTTATTAGTCAATATTTTTCGTAACAAACCTTTAGTTTTATAAATATGAATATTTCTCAATAAACTAATGAACCTTTAATTTATTCACAATGAACTTCTCTTAATAGATAGTAACAGCTGTAGCAGACATAATTTTGGGAGCACCAATAATTTGGACTTGAATTTTGAGTGCTAAAAACATATGTGGATCTTCAAGGGATAAGTTTAAATTGGGATAAAAGGTAAACAATACCGTCTCAGCATTGAGAGAAGTCTCAACATTACCAATTACAGCATGTTGATACTAAAAATATCAGGTATCCAGTAAAGCTAGCGGGTAAAGATTGGCAATCCTTTTCGTCCATGGTAGGAAAGGGCAAGATGAATAGCACCAAAATGAAGGTGTGAGAAACTTTCTTTTTTCCATATGGGCGAAAATTCAGGAGAAATTTATAAGAAGACAAATTGTTCTTCTCTTGTAGTTTTAATTGTGTAATAGTCAAAGGAGGAGGATTGAACATACTCCTTGATATATTTGTTGGATTTCTGAACAAGAGACTTAAAATGTGTCTTTCAAGTAGTCTTTGAACGATTGTAAGCAACATAGGAACTGAGAAAAAAAATCTCAATAATTGGGGTTTTCTTTTCATCAGGAATATGATGAAGTTCATAAAAGAAATCTATTTTACTACCAAAGGTAGTTTTAAAAAAAGAGGAAAGAGAAAGAGAGATAGAAGCAGAGACTGTATTGATGGGATTAGAGTTGGTTTCGATGAGTACAAAATTTTTCTAATCGTTAATCTGAACATAACCATATACAAATTCTAGATTTTGAACCAGTTGAGATGCATTATGAATTTTCTCATAGTTAGTTACCCAAGTGTCTGGTAATAATTTTACCAATTCATCTCTAGAGATTTGCCTGGGGATATACACACAAGTAGGAAAATGTTATACATCAGTTACTATGAATGAAGCATCATTTGAGACAGGAGCTGAAAAGTCCAGAGCACGATTCTAAACTCTATAAATCAGCTGGTAATGGAGAGTAATTTGGAGAGCACTAGTAATTTGAACTTAAACCTTGAGTGCTAAAAGCACATGTGGATCTTCAAGGGACAAGTTAAAATTGGGATAAAATGTAAACAATACTGTCCCAGCATTAAGAGAAGTCTCAATAGTACTAATTACAGCATGTTGATACTAGAGATATCCAATATCCAGTACAGCTAATTGGGTGAAGATTGGTAATTCCTTCCTTCTATGGTAGGAAAGGGCAAGACGAATAGCACCAAAATGAAGGTGAAAGAAACCTTCTTTTTTCCACAGAGGCAGAAATTTAGAAGGAATTTCCAAAGAAACTAACTATTCGTCTCTTGTGGCTTTGATTGTACAGTGGTCAAATGAGAAGGACTGGACATACTCATATCAATCTCAATGTTGACCCAATCCTTCTTCAACCTGAAAAATTTTCAGAAAATGCTTCGAGCACAACTTCATAAGCCTAAACCATCAAAGAAGAAGTAAACTATTTCTGCTCCTTTGCCTATCCAATCCACACACACCACTACTCCATTCTCAATACCTCCTCATAAACCTAGAAAGGAACTTGAATCTCAACCTCCTAGCTATTTTTTCCTAGATTCTCAAGATCCTTTTCAATATATAGCCTAAGAAACTTCTCAATCTAGATTAGATACCTCTACCCAAAACCATTTTAATATAACTTCAGATGATGTGCAAGATACCTCATATTCAGTCTTTGAATCTGATAATAGTTCTTCAACATTTCTCTCTACTGAGACTATTTCTTCTAATGCCAGTACTGCTGAATCTACTGCCACAATTCCATCTATAAAAATGGCAGGCCCAATAAATCAAAATGAACCAGTTTTTATTGGTTTCTCTATAGCTGCTGATCCTACAGAAGCTTCTTTACAAAGTTATTTGAGAATGATGAGACTAATGGTCCTACAGCTCCTTCGAAGGAAAATAAATCAACACCAACCGATAGTCCGTGGTTTTCGATGGATGATGTTCCTCATCATTAATGGCGAATCGTCTTTTAGAAATTCTAGCTTGGATGGAAACAAAGCAACAAACGAGGGTCTCTATCCCTGAGATTCTCCAAAAACTCACCACTAGATTTGTTAAAAGTTTTAAAAAATAATGGTTGCAAATTCCTGAATATAATAAGATGCAGTTCCTCTAAATTAATTCTCTCGTTAATATTTTATGGCATATTGAAAATGAATTCGTTGGTAGCTCTGCAAATCTCATTGAAACATCTCATATGGAGTTCTTTAAGAAAAAAAGATCTGGACAATCATTATTAAAGAATTTGCTATAGGTATTATCAATTGGGCTCTAGAAATGTTAATTTGAAGCAATAGTTTATCTCCTCTATACCAGAAGAGTTAGTCGACGCAACTTTTAGGTATTCCACAAACAAGGAATCAGTCTTCGAGACTTATTTTTGTCTTAGATTTATCAAAAGATATTTATGGTCTTAGAAGAACTATATGCAGCAAGAAAGCAGGTTAAAGAAGCTCTTCGTTTGACTAAAAACAAATATGGATTCCTTATGTTACAAACTAGATCTTCAAATCAAGTGTGCGAAAATAAAAGACTATGATTGCAAGCATTGTAAGAAAAAGAAGCACTTTAAGAAGTATAAACAGTCTTATTCCTCTCCTCATCCATCCAGAAATAAGAAATTTAAGTTCTTTAGGAGAAAACAGAAAAGGCATAAGAAGACAGATCACTACTACATTTGCGGTAAAAAAATATATTTTGCAAAACAATGTCCTAATAGACCAAAGCAAGCAATCCAGCTCATTCAATAGATTCATGATCAATATGATATGGATCTTGAAGAAGTCGATGCTGAGTCCCTATTCTCTGAAGAAGATGACTTATCTCCTAATTCTTTCATAGGAATTAAAAATAAATATAGTGACTTTAACACTGAAGAAAGTTTTCATATCAAGCTTAGTCCGCCTCATCCCATTGAAACTATTTTCCACAAATCCAAAAAAACATGTTCCTTCCTGTTCAATCCAACTTTTCACTAGTAAGTATGAAAAGCCTATCAAGGCTATTACTTTCATATATACTAGTGCTTACCGAACCATAATCAATCCAAAATTCTTTTCTAGACCATTTCTAACAAGTATATACCCAACTTTTCAAAGCCCCCGAAGGAGATTATTTATCCACATATCTCATAATTGTCAAGCCCATTGAAATCCAATTCATGCCCAACTGTTATGTTTGGACATAAGTCTTAGGCTCAACCTTACCTACGAAAAATATTTTAATTGAGTTTGATGTTATTAGCCAACTTCCTCCTTTATCCATTGAAAGTCAAGATTTAAGATAAAAAAAAATGGTTTCTTCCTTATACCTCTGCACCAAATTTGTTTATACCCGCTTTGATAGTTCATTTTGATGATTTCAAAACTCAACTCATTCAAAACAGTTATGCTGAAAGTCATATAAACTTTTGTTTCTCAAGTGTTCCAATCCATTGTGGACCAGTCCAGAATTCTTCATTTATTTGTCTTTCGAACATAATGAAGATATTAATCCAACCAATGCTACTCATCCTGAAATGAATTCAGAAGATTAAGCTTTAGTTGTTTCGTAATGAACTTTCAGTTTTATAATAAATGAATTTTTATTAATAAATTAATGAATATTTAGTTTATTTGTAATAAACCTTTAGTTTTATAACAAATTACACTTTCTGCATTAACTAATGAACATTAATGAATTTTTAGATTATAACGAATAAACGTTTCTTAATAAACTAATGAATCTTTTACTTGATGACAGATGATGAATATTTAAAAAAATTTCACCGTGTTTTGATAACTGAATAAGTTTGATTTATTTACAAAATTGTCGTTGTTTCTCACACGTGTGATGAACTTTTATCAATAATACTACATAGACTGGAATACATGATATAACAACTCGTAAAATATTATCACTAGTATTTTTAAAGAAAAAAGGGTAAAGTATTACTTTTTAAGATAATAATTTGTGCAATAAATTTAGTTTAATTCATTGAATGTTTAGTAAAAAGTTACGAATTAAATTTATGAGTTATACACAGTTATTGATTAAAGAGTAGGTACATGTATGGATCCTAATAATAAATCTTTCTTTTAGCCTAAAATCTTTGGATTTATAAAATCATTATCCACTAATTATACCTTTCAATCAAATTCATTTGAGAAGTTGATGAGATACAGTAAATTTCTTCTATATTAATTAAAAATTTGGTGTTTGAGTACTCAATATGCAATTACTTTAAATTTATGAAAAAATATTTTACTGTTTTAAAATTTTATCTGATATAAGCATAATTAATCTCAATATATAGTTTATTGAAAATATCTGTGTTTTGACAAAAAAAAAAAAATCATTTGCACAGCCGTTTTATTAAACTTCACTTTGTACAATTCGAAAATTACACAAAACGGCGGTACATGTGGACAATGTAATTAAGAGTCCATTGGCATTACATTTCAAAAAATTATTTTCTGAAAAAAATTTTATATTTCTAATTTTTTGAATTTTAAAAACCAATTTTAGATAAAAATATATAAATAAATATTTTTTTAGAAATAAATTTAAAAAAAATAAAAAATTTTAAAATAAACTTTTAAAACAGCAATTTCTAATACTCGAAAATGTTTAGAAAGACACGTGTAAAAATGAAATGGGTGTCTTGAGAAAGTGGAAATAGACACGTCACTTTTTATAAAATTATTTTTCTGTTTTTATATCATATTAATTTTCTCAAAAGTGGAGACAGACAAGTCATGTTATGTTAGCATTCCCCTTTTTTTTTAATCTTCTCTTCCTTATCCAAATATTACGGCAGACATAGCTGTAAAAGATAATCTCACGGCGCAGTAAAATATTTTTTATTATTATTTTTTTCTTATTTTAATAATATAATATTTTATTTAATTCTAATATTAGCTGTATCAGCATCTTGTTTTAAGATATTCTCCTCCGCCGCTGTCGTAGCGTAACGTAACCACTGTCCCCTAATTTCAAGTCCTCCATGTCTTACCTTTTCCCGTATTATCATTAGCCCCCCCAATAGTTTTTAATTTTACCATTCTACGTTTTTCCAAAGGATAAATTACTAAAATATTTATAAAGGTGGAATGAATATACTAATTAATTTCTTTATTTTCTAAAATATATTATGAAATTCTTTAAATTTGATTCAATATACTATCTTAAATTTTCATTTATTTTTGCTATTACAGAAAAATAAAATATCAAATTTGTTATTCTCCTTTTATTTTGAAAAATACCAAAAAAATTGTAAGATCATTAATTTAATACCAAAATATCAAATTTATCCTTCCTTTATAATATATTTTTAAGTTAATAAAATATTAAATTTGTCAAAATGTAAATAAGAGTATTTTTTAATTGAGTAACAGAATATTCTTATTAACTAATAAAATATTTCATTCAAAAGTAACGAAATATCTTATTAATTAATGAAACTAAATATGAAAAGTTTCATAATATATTTTTAAAAATAAATAATTAATTAGTATATTTAATCAAATATCATGAATATCTTAGTCATTTATCTTTTATCAAATGGTAATTTACAATTATTTCAACTTGAAGGGCACTAGTATGAAACTATAAATTAAGTTTCTTTCCATTAAAATTTTTTTTGACCCTTATTATTACTAGTTTTTCATTAACATGTCTTACAGGTAATTATTAAATATTAAACTTGTCATTAATTACATTTTTTACCGTACCTCTCTTTTCTTATTAAATTATTTTTTTAATATTAGTTATTTATTATGTTAAAATTAATTCAATTAACTAATACAGTTCATATTGACTTTTTAGTAAATTTGTGTCCTAGTTTTTTATAAACATGCATTGCACGTAATTATTAGATGTTGGACTCGTATTATAACTTATATGAAGATTAATGATTTATTCATTATTAAGAGTTATTATATATAAAATAGAAATAGTAAGTATTTTATTGTTATTTTATCGTCCCTCCAAATTACTAATTTATCAATTATTAAGAATTATATATAAAATATTTATGATCATTTTGTATATCATCCATATTCATATAATTTTTAATAATTGAACCCATCATTATTAAACAAAAAATAATAATAATTTTATCTAATAAATTAATTTTATTTACTTTAATTATCAAATAATTGAGTCATATTTAATTTAAATATTAATGGTTATTAATTATATTTAATTCTCATATTTTATATAAAAGTAAATTATATTATACTCTACACATAAATTTTAAAAATTTAACTCGTTATATATATGATTAAAATAAATTAATTATTGAACTATATAAAATTATTAAGAAATTATCCCTTCTCAAATAACTTTTAAGAATTGTACACAATATTTTAAAATTCATATTATACATTACATGCATGATTATAATTTAATTTAGATTTGCCGTTTTTAAAATTTAAAATAGAGAAAATTAAATTATTTATTATTTTTAAATTTTTTTTTCAAAAATATTTTCCTTGTAAAATAAAAATAAAAGTTTATGGACATCAATTTGATATTAGCACTTGAAATTAAAGTTGTCGTGAAGGTTACTACCAGAAAATTGAATTTGGATACAATCATAATGGATTTTCACTATCCTCAATTGCTTTTTCTGTTCCCTTTCATTAACTATGTATTAATAATTGTATTATTTTTTTTATTCTTTTTAATATTAGTTATTTATTATATATAAATCATAGTAACTTCGTTCATTAAATTTCTCAACAAAATTGAAATTAGGTTGATTTTTTAGTAAATTTATTTGTTCCCCTAGTTTTTTATTGACGTGCATTGTATGTGATTGCTTGATATTGTATTCGTTATTAATCATCATTTGCCGTTTATATAAAATAGAGATAGTAAGTACTTTATTTTTATTTTATCCGTCATCCTAAATTATTAATTTGTTCATTATTAAAAATTGTATATAAAATAAAGATAGTAAACACTTTACGGTTTTTTATTAACATGCGTTGCATTTGATTATTAAATATTGAACTCGTATTATAACTCATATAAAAATTATTAATTTATATATTATTAAGAGTAATATTTCTCATACTTAAAATTATAAAAGCGTAAAATTACATATACATTTTTTGTACTTTACATTTCATTTTAAGTTAAAATTAATAAGTCGTACATCAAATTTTAACATATTGTTATTATAATTAATATTTTCATTTTTATTATCAAATTGAAATATATGTTAGATTTATAATTAATGAATTATTAATACTATTCATTAAATAACAAAATTAACACGATTAATTAATATAATTATTCTAGTTTTTTGGTAAATTTGTCTATCCATCCCTTATTTCTATTTTTATATATAATATGATGTATAGTTTTATGTTTTAACCCTAAAAAACATGTATTTAGAGTATTTTCAAATGTCAACAAAAAAAAAATTTATTTCAATTATCCTCGAGAAAATAAAATGAAAAACCGGAGATGTGTGGAAAAAATTGTAACAAGTTGGTATTAAAGAGTTCCAGCTGTAAATTCAAAAGCTTGAGGCACAAGAATGAAATTTTAATGAAATCCATGGGATGCTACAGTCATTTCCCGAAATTGGCTTACACCGCAATCAACAGCCCAACTCAAATAACTATAATCCTCAAAGCAAAAAACATTATTATTTTTTTATTCTTATCCTTTTTGAAAAAAAAAAAAGAAAAAGAAAAAATCATTTCCATCAAGAAGAAAACACAAAGCAAAGCAAAGAACCGTTCTTCTCTCTCCCTCTCTCTCTCAAAGGTCAAAACTCAAAACCACCACACCAAACACCATCTAATCCTATTTCTCTCGCCAGAATTAACGTTAATCGCGGTTCAACTATATATGCTATTGCCGATCGCTGTGGCGACGCTTCCTCGTTCCGGTGGCTTCCGGTGGCCGGTGAATTTTGGCGGAATTTAATTTTGGATCGTTTTTCTTTTATTATGAAGAATAACAGCAAGACAAATAATACTAGCAAAACAAATAGCAATGGCTTTATCCCAAATTCATTGAAATTCATTTCTTCTTGCATTAAGACCGCCTCTTCCGGTGTTCGGTCCGCCAGCGCTTCTGTCGCCGCTTCCATTTCCGGTGATAATCTAGACCACAGAGACCAGGTTCCTTTTCTGTTCTTATATTTACTATTTTCTTTGGTTTAACTTTATTTGTGTATTTATTTTTTGGCTGCGGTAGTTGTGGATTTTTCTCAGCGTGCTGAATTGCTTTGGTTGCTTTAGAAATGAAATTGGACTTTGGTGATTTTAATTTCCGAGTGAAATCTGTTTGGTTGGCGAGAAAGCTGAAGCAAGGAAACTAAGAAATGGAAATTCGATGGCTGATTTTTGTCGCTTTGTTTATTGCTTTCCAAAAATGCACCTTGATTAAGTGATTGGTTGCTGATGACTTAGTTCAGTGGATGTTTATAGTCTTTTGCAAAGTCGAGTAATTACCTTCTTTTCATTTTTATCAAAATTTCTTTATGTTACCAGCAACTAATTCAAGAATAAGCAAATAAGCAAAATTTCTCCTCTTTTCATTGTTTGGATAACAAATTGATCGGGTAAACATAAAGAAGGGAGGTAAATTGAATTTCCCAAATTATTCTCACAATTATTCCCTCCTAATTGGTGTGAAAGGAGAGTAAACCAGAAATTTAACTTATTTCTTTTCTATAATTAGAGGAGAGAAGTCTAACTGTCCTTTTTTTTTTTTTTTAATTTTATTTGAAAAGTTTGTTTCACTATTTTCATACCGCTTTGTTTGTGATTCACATCATTTATTTTCTAAATTCTAGGATCTTGATATGATTTTGTATGGCCAAACAGGTACTCTGGGCTTCCTTCGACAGACTAGAGCTTGTTCCATCTTCCTTCAAACATGTTCTTTTACTTGGGTACTCCAATGGCTTTCAAGTCATTGATGTTGAAGACGCTTCTGATGTAATTGAACTTGTCTCAAGGCGTGATGATCCAGTTACATTTTTACAGATGCAGCCCCTCCCTGCAAAATCTGAAGGCAATGAAGGATTCAGAGCATCACATCCTCTGCTCTTGGTTGTTGCATGTGATGAATCAAAGAGCTCAGGTGTATTGCATAGTGGGGGAGATGGATTTGTCAGAGATGGTTATAGTGAGCCTCAAATGGGAAACCTTTCAATCACTCCAACCACTGTGCGGTTTTACTCACTAAGATCTCATAATTATGTTCACGTTCTGAGATTTCGTTCAACAGTATATATGGTTAGATGCAGTCCACATATAGTCGCTGTGGGCCTTGCAAAACAAGTAAGGATAAGCTTATATTAGATATTTCCCCAATAATTACTAAAGCAGAAGGATATCTTACTTTGAAAACTGGAAGAGTCAGTCAGATTAGGATGATTTCAGGACTGCTGCCAATTAATTGAGACATTGGTTGCTGGAATTTTTTTCTGCTGTTTAATTGATCATTATGTTGGTGTAATTTGGCGTACTTAATAGTTGGAGGTAAACATTTAAACTGGGCTAATGCCTTTTTCTTTCTCATATTATTCTGACAGATATACTGCTTTGATGCTCTCACACTAGAGAACAAATTCAGTGTCCTCACTTATCCTGTCCCACAGATGGGAGGCCAAGGAATCAGTGGGGTTAATATTGGATATGGTCCAATGGCTGTGGGTCCCAGATGGTTAGCTTATGCTTCTGACAACCCCTTGGTGTCGAACACAGGCCGTTTAAGTCCACAAAGTCTTACTCCTCCTCTGGGTGTTAGTCCGACTTCACCCAGCAGTGGGAGTTTGATGGCTCGTTATGCAATGGAATCTAGTAAGCAGTTAGCTGCTGGGTTAATAAATTTGGGTGACATGGGTTACAAGACTCTGTCTAGATACTATCAAGATCTTATCCCTGATGGCTCTGGCTCTAGCTCTAGCTCTCCTGTTTATTCAAATTCAAGTTGGAAAGTTGGTCGGGGTGCAACACATTCTGCTGAGACAGATAATGCTGGAATGGTTAGTTTTCTGCAAGCTGAGAACTCAAGTTCAAATGACACATAAAGAGATAGTAGGAAACAAAGCTTATTTGCTTTCATGTTAAGCTTCCCTGCTCCATTTTGCCTATCAGTTTACGTATTTAAAAAATTGTTTGGAGAAGGATCTCTTAAGATGTTTGATGTAGCAATATAATTTTTAGACATGGAAAATTCTAAGGGGTGTAGCATAGTCTAAACAGATAAAATTTGGTGTGTGTTCTATTGTAATCAATCTTATATCAATATTCTCTCTCGTTTGGTGCATTGCAGGTTGTTGTGAAAGATTTTGTTTCTAGAGCTGTGGTATCACAATTTAGAGCTCATACTAGTCCAATTTCTGCTTTATGTTTCGATCCAAGTGCTACGCTTCTAGTTACTGCTTCTGTCCATGGAAGCAACATAAATATCTTTAGGATTATGCCATCCTCCTCTCAAAGCGGATCGGGCTCAAAGGGTTATGATTGGAGCTCCTCCCATGTGCACCTCTATAAGCTGCATCGCGGAATTACATCAGCTGTGTGTTCCTGCCTTTCATGTCTCTCAAATTTCGTTACCTTTGTGTATGTTCATCGAGATTTTTCTCTTTGTTGTATGTTCATTGAGATTTTTCTCTTTGTGCTTTTTATATAGGTGATTCAGGACATTTGCTTTAGTCATTATAGTCAGTGGGTTGCCATCATTTCATCTCGGGGCACTTGCCATATTTTTGTGCTTTCCCCTTTTGGTGGTGAGAATGTTCTTCAAATTCACAATTCACATATAGATGGGCCCAGCCTTATGCCCATCTTAACTCTACCATGGTGGTCTACTCCATCATTTATGGTAAACCAGCAATCTTTTTCTTCATCACCCCCATCACCTGTTACCTTATCTGTGGTTAGCAGAATAAAAAATAACAGTGGCTGGCTCAACACAGTTAGCAATGCTGCATCTTCTGTAGCAGGAAAGACCTCAGTGCAATCTGGTGCAATTGCTGCTGTTTTCCATAGTTGTGTGCCTCAGAATTTACAACCTGTTCACTTGAAAAATGTTAATGCTTTGGAGAACCTATTGGTTTACACTCCCTGTGGTCATCTAGTTCAATACAAATTGCTGCCATCTGTAGGGGGAGAGTCCAGTGAAATTGCTTTAAGAATTGGACAAGTTTCTTCAGTGCCAATGCAAGATGAGGAATTAAGAGTGAATGTTGAACCTGTTCAGTGGTGGGATGTTTGCCGAAGAGCAGATTGGCCTGAGAGAGAGGAATGTGTTTCTGGAATTACTCTTGGCAGAACAGAAACTACCGCCATGGAAACTTCTGATTGCGAGGATAATGATCCTGGGAAAATGGAGTTGCTAAAGGCCCATGAGCCATCACACTTCTATCTTTCTAATGCAGAGGTGCAGATGAGCCAGTGGAGGATACCTCTTTGGCAGAAATCTAAGGTATTATACTTTGTGATTATTAGATGCTTCCACTTGTCATGTTTCAACTTTCCTTATGTTTGAATCATTTGTGGTTTAGATGTACTTCTATGTGATTAGTCATCTTGAGGCCATGGAAGATAATGTCACTGAAGATCATCATGGTGGAGAGATTGAAGTGGAGAAGGCTCCAGTTCAAGAGGTTGAAATTAGGCGGAAGGATTTATTGCCTGTTTTTTACCATTTTCATAGGAGACTCTCCAGTTGGAGTGACAGGTGCGCTTATTCGTATTCTGGAGTCTGAGATCCTTGCAATAATATGACTTGTTTTGTGCCTATCTCGTACACCTTTTTAACCTTTAGATCCTTGAGCTGGAACTCTCCTCAATAGTTGGTGTTTTTGGGCCTTTTATTGCCACTGCAATTCACATAATCTTCTCTCGAATTTAGTTGGTCATGGAATCCTGCTGATGCAAATTTTGATGCCATTAAGATCTAAAATGATTTTTAATGATGTTTGGCATGCATTTTAGTTATATTTATAGTTCTAGTTTCTTATTTCCACACAATCGAGTCAATACAAGACATTGGCTTGACTTGAACAAGTTTAAAGAGGTTCTATACGCTTTTAGGGCCAGCTTAAAAGTAACTATTGTGCATGTCTTGTAATAATCTTGTATAAGAATGTGTGGAAGAAGATTTTGTCAGCTCTTTATTTTCAATTAGGATTCGTTATGTTGGCGGAGCAAGCAGATCCTCTGTTATGGTTTAGGTGTTGGCAAACTGGTTAAGCAGTTTAGAAGTTAAAACCCTTGAGGTTATTAATGTTATGACAAGGTGGTTTTGTGCACTAAAATTAGTAGGTTTGGGGATTCTAATATTTCAAAGATTGGAAAAAGGCTTTAAGTTATTCTTCTCAGGTATCAGTGATCTGCAGTTTACAGTTTCTGTACTGAGAGCAATATCTCTTTGACAAAGTAAGCTTTTTGTTTGCTGAAGAGGTAAAAGAATGAACAAGAAGCTTGTTCCTTACTGACCAATGTTTAGGTGGCATCACCTGAGGCACATGCCCCTTCCTAGTGCTCTCTGCTTCACCTCAAATCTTCTAGTGGCTTTTTCCCCTGTTATGTTGGATATATTAATTTTGTCCTCTTTAAACTTCCAAAGTGGCTTTGCAAGGTCTGAACCTTATGTTGTTCTTGGACATCCAATGAATTGATAAATACTGCTAGTTCCTACGTGTCATTTAATATGAGCCTTTTTCTTTTAATTCATGTCCACTCCAATGCATCACTGTGAGTGTTTTGTTTCTCACAAAGAAGCCTGGTTTGTGCTTTTCAATGATACGGGAAATTTAACAAAATAGTACTATCCGCACTGTTCAAAGCTGGTTTTATGGTTTTAATATTTGCATCTTAGAATAGCTTCAGACTACCAATGTCCTTGTATTATACATGATATTTTAATAAAAAATCACAATGGTTGGTGTCCCTAAAAAAATGATTAAATGAAAGAAAGTTGAGGATAGCATTTTTCACTTAGAAATGATGGATGGAATGAAAATTTCCTCCATTTATCCATCAATGATAAATAATTTTGATCTGTTGTTTTCTGCAGGAATCTCAGTAGTGAAAAACACTCAAATTCAGCTACTGGTACCCATGAAGTTAAAGAGCCAGAAGACACTGTTATTTCCTCTTCTAAGTTGTTCTCAGATGGCTCAGTTGCAAATTCTGATGGTAGAATAGAATATTGAAATGTAGATTTTCTTTTAAATTTTTTTTTTTTTCATAATATGGCTCATTTTACTCCTGACATTTTCACCAGGTTCATCAACAAAATTTTATCCGCTAATTCGCCATTCTGGTAATGGTACTGTTGGTGGAAGAGGGATTTCTATTTTAGCATCATCCTCCCTGTATAAAAGTTCTAATAACAGAGATAGTGGTTCAGTTTCTTTCAAACAATCTCAATCGGGTGATTCCCCGGAAGATACTAATTCTTATGATAGTAATGTAACATCTTTGACAAGTGGTTCATTTTCTGCTGGAAGAACAATCACAAAGGAAGTTCAGTCATCCAACAGTGGTGTCTCCAGTGAAGCTTCTAACACAAGTTCCAATCGTTCTGACTTGAGCATGAATATTATAGATGAAGGGCCAACAAGTGATGCATTGGATTTTGAGCAGTTATTTCAAGAGGGTTACTGTAAAGTATCAGCTTTAAAGGAACGCCGTGAATCAGCACAGGTTAGTTTGGTGGACAACAGCAGCAGTCCTTGTGATTTGGAAAAATCTGAGGAAGATGGTGACACTGATGACATGCTTGGAGGTGTTTTTGCTTTCTCTGAAGAAGGTAGGTCCTATAAGTATTACATGAATATTATTTTCGTTTCATCTCAGGAAATTATATTTAAATTTAAATGGTTCCTGTCTCATTGAATTTTATGTTATATGTTATGTTATGCATTCAGAGAAGGCTCACCAATCAACATTATACCAGAAAAATTAGATAGATGATAATTCAAGTAAATCCAATATTTGACGATGTAGATTTCAGTTTTGATATATTTGTGTTTTTAATATTATATTCCACCAGATGCTGCAATGTTCTCTTTGTCAACAAGGTTAATTTTGAATGTATGTGCTAAGTTTACTGGCCTACTGGATTCCGTGGAAGAGTGGAAAATTTCGTGTCTGCATTATCTTCTAAGGGATAACGTTATCATCGAATCTAATATTTTATTGAAATTTGTATGTTAGGATGAACAATATTCTTGCTTCTCAGAAATTTTATTTTCTAGTGATTTTTCATGCTGTTAATATCATTTATTTTTTGTTGCATTATAGACTGTTGTCAACAAACTACAGCTTTGTTTGTTTGGAGACTTAAAAGTTGGAGAAATGAAATTTTTCGATTGTAAAATATAATAACGGAAAGCAAAATAGAAATTGTATCAAGTTGGAATGATGCTTGTATTGCAAATACAAATTTATTGTTCACCTGTGCTATTCGTTCTTTCCAATCTTCTGAAACATTTCCTTTCTGGTTTCGGCTTGCAGGTTGATGTCTTCCTGCTTTACAAGTTCTGCTGAAAGGATGCCACCTTCCATTTCATTCAATTTATTGTGCCAAGGTTGGTCAAAGGTCAGCCTAATGGAGGGTTAGATACTAATTCATGAAAGTTGCAGGCAACATCCTTTGAACATTTGGGAATGTTACTAACTGATTAATACAAGATTGCTTCCGCTGTAAATGCTTGGCTTTCTTTTCTTCTAATTCTCATGTACATACTGTAAATTGATATTCATAATACCCAAATTATTTGTGTGGACAGGTTCTTTATGTGTTGTGTATTCATTGTTCTACAAAAAAACAGAATAGAATAAGAAAAAAAAAATTTAAACATACACCATTCTTCCCTATATTTTCATTCTTTTGTCTATCCAGGTATCTGAATTCTGTTTGAACGCCTGTTCTTGAATCGTTGAAACTCTATTATTGTTATGTGTTGGAATTGAAGTTTTTGTTTGTACCTGTAACGAGTGTTGAAAATTAAAATGTAATTCATCCGGAAATGTTTTGCATTTTGACAGGAAATATGCATGTGTTGTGTAGCATCTGATAGGGCAAGACAAGCATGTGGTTTATTACGGTTGTTTCTGTCAGGGCATGGCACTTAGAATCTATGTACCGTATGGGTTTTGAATTTAAAAGCATGTGGTTAAGCCAATTGTGGCCAAAATTGTTGTTAGCAAATTTGTCTACAGCAGTGAGTAATTTCTTGTGGGGCTGAATATTAGCATGCGTATGGAACATGTTTTCTTCAACAAATGAAGGAAAATACCTACTTGATTGAGTTTGGTTAAAATGCTTGAATTGCCATTATTGCCTTGCATTATGTCCATAACTTTATCATTTTAGAGTGCATTTGCGTATGAAATCTAGCCAGAAAATGTTTTTGTGTGTGAAAAACATGGGTCTCAAAATTTTCATCCTCATTGATGCATGGGAGAAAATCAGGCAAACAGATGGGACTGAATATGTGCAAGACAGAGAGAGAAATAAGACAAGAAATTGTGAAAGTGGGAAGAGGATTGATTGATTAATGTGTAGACATTGGATACCAAAACATACCACATCTTTGTATTGTTGTGGCCTGCAATGGGCAGAGCTATGTCCATGGCAAGAAATCTGCTATCACAAAATAATTGGCCCCCACTTTGATGCCTATCATATCAGGATTAGAGGCTCACAAGTCACAATTGAGTGGTCCTTTCCTTCTCTATTTCTTATTTTTAGTATCTAAAGATACTCTTTATCCATTAGTGTCATCAACATTCAGAGGAAAAAAAAAATTAAGGCTGATTTTAATCCAGTGAAAAAAAATTAAAATTTTAATCCAGGGAACAATGCTATCCAAAATTAATAATTAGGGATTTGTTGAATGTTTGATAGTAGGACATGGTTGGACTATAGTTGTTGAAAATATAAATGCTGATTGGAAATGGGTAAATTGATGGTGACATTTCAATGAATAAATAATAATTTGATAAAAAAAAAAAAAAGTGGTGTACGTCATATATATAATAGTGAAAGGATGCAAGTAATTGAGTTAACTCTGAGTTGGCCCAAGTTTTGGTTTCACTCTTATTCATGGGAGGGCCCAACGCAAAAACAGTTGTATCCCCGCCAATTATTTCACCATATTCTTACTCATTTAAATATATTTATTTATACTAAAATAATATGTGGACGATCAAATTCTTTCAATTAAAGTAAAAATTTTAAATTTAAATTTTGAATTAGAGGTGTTCATAGGTTAAATTGGGTCAAAAATTGTAAAAATTCATTCCAATCTATAATTAAAGTCTATAGATAATTTATTCACTTAAAACTAACCCAACCCAATAATTTCACAGGTTGAATATTGGATTGGCTTGGGTTGTGTTTGTAAATAAATTGGATATTATTTTGAGTCTTATTAATTTTTAACCTGCTTTTTCTTCCATTTTTTTTTCCTTTCATAATTTATTTATGTCTTCCAAATCAATACTTTTTAATTTTTTAATTATATAAATTTTTATTTAATTATTTTGAATAATATTATTAATATTGGTAAATATTTGCACATATTTGTATAAGATAAAATTTTATTCGTTATTTAATTCCCTCTATAAGCAATAACTCGCACCATACAACTTCTTAATTAATCTTTAATTATGTTAATTTTTATACTTAATTTTAATTATTTTGCATAATATTACTGGTATATTTTATAGTATGACTTTTTCACAAAAGTTAACAAAATCATACTTTACTTATTACATTTTTTGTTTAAGAAAACCATGATTACATATTAATTAGAATAAAATTTAATTTCAAAATTTGAAATTAGTTAAATTAAAATAAAAATTATTAATTAGAATAAAATAGAATTTTAAAACTTCATCTATAAAATATGCATTTTTCAAAATTAAAATATACAATTTTTTTTATCAAAATATGAGTATTGCTAGATATCTTTTATTTATTATTCTCTTTATTTCTTAAGTGATTCATATTTTTATTTTATTTACGTAAATATCGTATTATTAAAAGTGATAATTTATTGTTAAAAATACAAAAAATGTAATAAAAAAAAGTTATCTAATATTTATATTTTACATAGTAAAAGAATTATATTTTTTATAAATTTAAAAAATAATCATAATAGATTTCATGCTCCAGCTCAATGATTTTACATGAATAATTTTTGTATTTTATTGGTAAAAAAAATAATAATTTGGGAGTAGCACTAAAATATTAGAAAACAAAAGGAATAAATTTTGATCCATGTGTCGGCTATTGAAAAAAGGAAAAGCATGAAAAAAATGATAATTGTAAATGAGAGTGGAATTTAACACAATCCAATAATTTTTTAACCAATTCAATCCCCAAAGTATAAATGAGTTGAATAAATTTTACCCAATTCAATAAAAAATTACTTTAAAGTCAAATATTAAATTGATACCCAATTTTTCTGAACAGCCTGCTTTGAATATAGAGTTAGTTTAAATACAATTTATAATATTATAATAAATATTTTTCTCCATCTTCTGCTTCTTTCAGATTAAACCTTCCCATATTGAACCCTCATAATTCCAATATGATAAACAAAAGCTGGAAATTCACATCTATAATTCAAATTTTGACAAAAGAAAAGGATTGTTGATGGATAAACTGCGAAGCGAAGCGACACGTACTTGGGATTCGAAAACAAAGCAAATGTGCCCCCCCCCCCACCTGAAGTTCTCAAAATTCGTAACATGTCACCCACAATTATCTCTATGTGAAAAAGGGTGGAGTGAAACATTTCAACATCCCACTTGATCAGTGAACACGAAGATCAAACAGACAAAATTGGGATAGAAAAGGATTCAAAAGACTTCAGAAGAGTCAGAAATTTTCCATTGAAATATGATTTGTTGCAGAGAGCTACTGAGATGGATGCAAATTCAATGAATTCTTCCATAATAATAATGGGATAATAGAGATTCTTTTCCATTTAATTAAAAGTCTCCAACTCGAGTTCACTCGCCCATCCAGCATCTTGATGCTTCAAATAAAAAATAAATAAATAAACAAGAACTCACTTGAGAGAAAAGAGAGGACAAGACAACCCTCTTGTTATCTTTGGATGGGGAATTAAGGATAAGTTACTAAAGCATTAATCTTGAAGTGGAAAAGCAAACCATAACTAGTAAAGAAAGTAAATATTTATAATAATATAAATAATCACTAAAAGAAAAAATATGGAAGGGTAATAAAAGATAGAATCAAGTTTTGGATCTTGTGATGATTATATATATAGGAGTTACAAGTTGCTCATAAAATATATGTAACATTGGGAGAGAAGACAAATTAAGAAAACAGAAACTGAGAAAAACAGACATGGAGGGAGGAGGGAAAGTAAAAGACTAAAGAGGCAAACAGGTACTTTCACATTCCCTATTTTATCTAGCTACTCTGCCATTCCTATATATCCCTATAAACCCAATACTCCTTCCTTGGCTGCAGAACACCATAAAAGAGTTTTTTTTCTTGGGTTTCACTCTTTTCCAAGAAAGAAAACAAAAAGGTGATTCTTTAAGATCTGCAAGTAATTCACTAGCTAGAGAAACTTAAAACAGCTAGCAATAATGGATGGTGTGGTTCAGTTACAAAGACAATTAGCCGAGTACACAGCTACACTATTTCGTGAGGTAAGAAATGTTTTTGCATACTTATATCCTAAAGAGAATGAGTTTTTCCTCTTTCTTTTTGCTTCTATTCTTGGGTGTTCATTCTCTTTTTGTGTGGAGTTCTATTAATGATGATTTTTCTTTTTCCTTTTTGGTTCAAAGGGATTCTTGGATGATCAGTTTAATCAACTTCAGCAACTTCAAGATGAAAGCAATCCAGATTTTGTGGCTGAAGTTGTCTCTCTTTTCTTTGAAGACTCCGAAAGACTTCTTAATGAACTGGCCAAAGCTCTGTGAGAAATTTTATCTTCCTAAGATTATTTTTTTCCTTTCCTTTTTGGGAATATTTCCCAATTATGATTCATCTTTTTCTCAGTTGTTTTCATTATCCATTGAAACTTAATTGTCCTAATGCAGTGGGCTTTTGTTGTTCTTTATTTTCTTGCATATAGAGAGCAGCAAAGTGTTGATTTCAAAAGAATAGATGCTTATGTCCATCAGCTGAAGGGCAGCAGCTCTAGGTAATTAACTGGTTTACTCCATATAATTTTCATTCTGAAAAACAGTGATTTTGATTGAAAAATAAGTTAAAAGTATACTTGTGCAGACCTGAGCATCTGTTTCTGGAATACTTGAAAGTTGCTTTCACATTTCAATTTCCCACATCAATGAGAAGAACATGAAAAATGCAGTTTTTTTTTTTTTGCTTAAGAGTCAAATTTATAAAAAACTTTTTGAAGTAATTGTAGAATTTCAGCTTCCCATTTGTCAATAAATGAAGAATGTTGAGTGAGTTTCAATCTGAATTCATGCCTTGTTAGGGGCAAATATTGCCGCCTTAATGATTTTTCTCTGCTGGAAAAACAGCATAGGAGCTCAGAGAGTTCAGAAAGTTTGCATAATCTTTCGCAACTACAGTGACCAGCAAAATGCTGAAGGGTAAGTAATTAATGTTACATATTCCCAGCGTTTATGGCACATTGCTTTAGCCCTTTATCAAGGAATATTGGTAATTATATATTCTGATGCAAAACTGGTCTGCTACAGATGCCTAAAATGTCTGCAGCAAGTGAAGCATGAGTACTCCCTAGTCAAAACCAAGCTCGAAACTCTGCTTAAGGTAAATAAATAAATAGATAAAATTGCAGAAGACGTGATGTTTATTAGGAAATAACATTATTTCATAAAAAATCTGAATCAATTTGGCATCATTGTAGCTTGAGCAACAGATCCTGGCTGCTGGAGGATCAATCCCTGTGCCTATGTAATCAAGAGCTAATCATCCATAATCAAGCGGATGGGTATTTTGGAATTGTAGACCAGATCATTAGTTCCCTTTCTTTCTTCAATATTGCTCCATTTTCATTTTCAGTTTCCTGCTACTAGAGCTGTAAATGATTTCTGGAACCTCTCTTTAATTTTATGAGCAATGATGAAGATTGTGGCTAAGTAATATAATCAATCACTTTGACCAAGGAGTTTGTTTTCCTGGGAATTCAGCGAAAAGGGTCCTATAATTTTCTGCAAATATAATGATTACAACTACAGAAATCATTTTATGTCTTTGGTCAAATGGTAAGCTCAAACTGAAAGATTTAGACAAAGAAATGGAGTTTTGATTCAAAATTAATAAGTGAAAACAATAATTAGACATACCAACTTATCCAACCTCAGTTGATACTGACCATGTAACTGATATTCTGTGGTTAGATAGGCAGAAAGTTTAGGTTGGATGCATGCATGTGCAAATAAGAAGGTCACCACACAACATAGACACTGGGGAAACAAATAAATATGATAGCCCTTCACCGACCAATTTTAGTCCTTATCAACAACTTAATCATACTTAACGTTTCTTTAATAAGGTACAACACACGTAATTACAAAGGTACTTTCGGTTATCTCAACCCCCACATGTTACAGAGGTAATGATTTTTATTTTTATTTTTTTGTAATAATTATAATATTTTTAATCACTTAGTTTGTAATCTCGATTGCATTCAATGTATGAGAAGGTCAACTGCTTTCATATGGGTTGGGATGTCTCCTGGTCTGTGGGTATGAGTAAGCAAGGCCTAAAGGCTTGCTGTAATGACATAACTGTAATATTATTTTGTTTCACATCATTTTATTTATTTATTTTGCAAGTTCACTATAAAAGTCCTAATTCTATAGAAGAATTTAAGAAAATCATATTAGTATTGATTCAAAAGAAATTTATATCGAAAACCGAAAATAGTTTGATGAAAAGAGAGATATAGAGAAATTATTTGACCAAAATCACCAAGGTGGAAGTAAAAGAAGTTAAAAAAGATATAGAGAATGAGTTTCCAGGTAGGCAGATCCCACCATATCAGGTATTTACAATATTTTATTCATAGCAAAATTATACTAATCTCTATTTATATATAATATATATAACTATTCATTCGTCTCGGTCATGTTTTATTTTTAATTCTTATAGTAATCAAGCTGGTTCTGGTGCATGTATGTAGTAACTAGAAGGGCGTAAAACCACCTAATTTCATTGAAAAATCAAATACCATAATTTTATTTATGAATTGAATCAGGCTCAAACTCCAGACATCTAGTTAAGTAGGAAAAATTTCGTGCACGTTCTTTTGTGATTGACTATAACATTTTATTGCATGTTTGATCCATAAGACTGGTCAAAGTATTTATGTTATGGAACAACTTGGATCAGTTTATTTCAGTTGTCAAATTCCTGTGTAAGTTTCTTAATATGCACTGAAAAGCAAGAAAAAAACAGCAGCAGAAACAAAATAAAAAATAGTTTCAGCTGTAGACTTACATATTAAATTCCCCACTTGCTCAGATTTTAGATCATACTAATTTGTTGTTTTAGGAGGTGTACTCCATATTCTTTTCTGCTCTCGAAAGCTTTCTATCACAGCAGATTGCCTGCAATCGCTTAGGATCTTTGTAAAATCCCGGTAATAAGCTTCTGGATTAACGTTTTCCAAGATTCTAACTAATTTTCCTTTTCCTTCATCAATAGTTATCTGTCCTATTCCAGATATATCTCCTTCAGCCAAGATTTTAAGATTCCTAAAGTTGAACATCTGCTTCAAGTGAGGATTTCCTGCTAGGATTACTGCTCCAAGAATTTCTCCTGAAAATATTCCCTGAAAAGGTAAATAAATAATGGGATGCTTCAGAGGTTATGGATGTCTGAACTTTGAATCAAATTGGAAGAAATTTGATTCTTAGGAGAATAGTTACTAACCATGTGATGGTACCTATGATGTTCCTGCTTTAATTTCCAAAGCCGTGAAAGTAGATTCTGGGCAAATGTAGCTTCAGGAGTATAATTTGCTGAGTGCAAATTGCTCAGCAATTCAGAGAAAGAACTCACAGTCCTTTGGACAGTCAGTGGAATAAGTGTAATGTTCAATTCAGACTCAAAAACTGTCTTTGCAGCTAAAGGATCAAGAAAAATGTTGAATTCAGCATATTCATTTGAAGGAATGGTAAAAAGGTTTCCTTTCTCATCAGCACTGCCTATGTTTCCTCCAACAATATATACTTCCTGTATCAGAAATTATATCAATGAACACTTCAACTATCCCTTTAACCAATCCTGAGGCGACAGTAGATTTTATCAATTTAATTTCCCTATTTAGCTACTTACCTGAGTCACTGAACTTGAATTTCCAGACTCAATGATCTCTGCTAAATTTGTCAATGGTCCATTAGTAAGTAGAGTAACTTTGGATTCTGCATCCATTGATTGTACAATAGTTCTCCAAACATCTAGTGCAGAAGGTTGCCTTTGTTGAACAGAGTTTTCAGCAGTGTATCTGAAATTAAAATGAAGTAAAAAATTTCAGTGAAAATACTTAACTAGAAAATGGATAGAGGGCACCGATCACCTTCTAGGACTACGAGGCAATTCACGAGCAAGGCCATAGAGTGTATCAGAGTCCAATAAGCCACCACAACCATGAGGAATGGCCTGTGCATACTTGCAGTCCCCAATAGCACCAAATGCTGGATGCTTTTCCCCAGTTGCAAACACATTTCCAAGTCCAACTGGGATATCGTCGCGCCCCATCATATGTAATACATCATACACCACATCTATTGTGGCAGCAGTTGCCCACCCAGTTGGGCTAACAAGTATTCCCTGCTTTATCACAACATATATCATCCACAAATTAACGCCTTTCAACACCTTCAATCTATACGATTTGATCCTTACCTTGAGGTTGATCAATTCCTTCGGCAATTTTAGGAGGTAGATAAGAGCTAGAAAATCCCCGGCACTCATATCCATGTCAAAAACAAGAGCTTTTCCATTTGATTTCTGTGTTAAATTGGGTCTGTAAAAGACTTCCTTGTAGTATGGAAACTGTGTATTGAAATTAAACCTTGCAGTCTGCTCAGGTTGATTAAGAACCTGCATTAAAGAAATATCAATGATTTGTCTAGTTTTATTGTGATCACACACTTAAGCATACTTACATTCAAAAAGCTACTAAAGAATTCTTTATCAAACGAGCTACCAATGCCGCGATTTGGTTTAGCTCTTGTAGCAACACGAGCACGCACTGCTTCTGAACCGGTTACCTCCTTTGTGTTACCATCCTTGTATCAATGTATAATATTTAGTTAGTAACTGATAGCTAATTGCTAATAATTACTAATCACTAAAAGGTAACCTGGCATCCCCCTTTCTCATTGTCTAGGCAGAATGGATCTTGCATTCCTATTTGAACATGACCAGTATGCAATGTGATATTCTCCACATTCAACACTTGAATCATATGCCCATTCTTGAGAGGATTTGAGCCATCAGATACCCCATAAGGTTCATTGGAAGTAACTACAGTAAGGTTCATGAATTCCATCTCGGCAAATTCATTATCTCCATCATGATTCTGTGAATTTTTCATTATTGATAGTGCTATACCAACCATGAAAGCATCCCACATGCTGTATTCCTGCAAAAATGTTAACAGTCCCACCATTTCAAGAATCCAACACCACAGTTTCCAGTTAAACGGTTGCTGACACTTGCCTCGTGAAATCTATCGATATTGGGCCAAGTACGGCGAATCATTTCCAAGGACTTGAAGCAATATTTTGCCTCAAAAGTGTCCTGCCTTCTTTCAAATTCTTGAAAGAAATTATGGGTTATAGGGATGGTATTAGTAGCATCCAGAGGAATGATTGTGACTGGAATTCCAGAATGCAAAACCTGCCCATTAAAGATATTAAAGGACAAGTTAAGAAAAACACAAAAAAGGAAGAAGAGCAAATTTTGTAAGTTGTAACAATGGAATACCAAGTAAGCAGCAAGCGGGTCAGAGAATATGTTGAACTCTGCAAATGGGTTGGTGTCTGTTGGATATAAATTGCCAGGGGATCTAATAGCAGAGCCCATTACGTAAATTTGCTCCACATTTTTCTTAAGATGAGGATTAGTCATAAGAAATATAGCAAAATTTGTATGTGCTCCCATTAGAAACACAGTAATTGGACCACTTGATATTGCATTTATCATCACCTCTTGTGCTGTAGGTTGCTGAAGAGGAACATACTGCCTGTCACCCTGTTTTCATCTATTTAAGCCTTTAATACTGAAAGGAAAAAAGAAAAGCTTCAAAATTCATGTTTAATTGGGTTCATTTTACCTTGGGAAGAAAGCTTTTCCTTAGACCATAGTTTGAATTGACATCTTGGCGGCCCCTTCGGCCCACCGGAATTGCTTGCCTGTATCTACACCCGCCAGATGTTGATGTGCCCTGACGTAAACGATGTCGTTTCAGTTTACGTTCTTATTTGTATTTCATTAATGGAAATTTTACAAAAATGGAAAAAAACTGAGTAAACATTTATAAAAATATCGTTCATTAAAATTTTTTTCAAAAATATGACCTACACAAAATTTTTTTTAAAAATACTCAATTTACCTAAAATTTATTATAAAATTAATGAAAATTGAAGTTATAAAAGTTTTATCAAATATTTACTTAAAGTTTATTTAAATTATACTCATGATTTACCCAATATTTATCAAAAAATTAATAAAAATTGAAATTACACAAAATTTACTCAATATTTACTAAAATTTACCAAAAAATTATCTAAAATTTACTAAAAGTTTATCAAATATTTACTATAAAATTAATGAAAATTAAATTTATAAAAAATTTATTTAATAGTTACTTAAGTTATATCAAATGTTTACACAAAAAAATTAATAAAAGTTGAAGTTATATAAATTTTTAAAAAATTTACTTGAAATTTACTCAAATTATACCCAATATTTAAAAAAAATTAATAAAAGTTAAAGTTACATAATATTTACTCAAGATTTATCTAAAGTTTTTTGATAAATCTTGTGTAATTTCAAATTTGACCCAAAATTGGTCTGAAGTTTACTCAAACATTTATCAAAGATTTAGTATAAAATTAATAAAAATTAAATTTATAAAAGATTTATCAAAAATTTACTCAATATTTACTTAAGTTATATCAAATGTTTATAAAAAAATTAATAAAAGTTGAAGTTACGTAAAATTTAATCAAGATTTATCAAAAAATTAATGAAAAGTTGAAATTACACAAAATTTACTCAATATTTACTAAGATTTACCAAAAAATTATCTAAAATTGGTCTAAGATTTACTTAAAATTTATCAAAGATTTATTACAAAATTAATGAAAATTGAATTTATAAAAGGTTTATAAAAAATTTACTCAATATTTACTTAAATTATATCAAATGTTTACAAGAAAATTAATAAAAGTTAAAGTTACACAAGGTTTATAAAAAATTTACTTGAAATTTATTCAAGTTATATCCAATGTTTACAAAAAAATTAATAAAAGTTGAAGTTACGTAATATTTACTCAAGATTTATCCAAGAATTATTCAAAATTTACCTAACATTTACCAAAAAATAAATTAAAATTACAAAAATTTTATCCAATACTTATTCCAAAATTTCCCCAATGTTTATTTAAAATTTACTACAAAATTAATGAAAATTGAAGTTACATAAGATTTATTTAAAATTTATCCAAAGTTTACTTGAAATTTACCATAAAATTAATGAAAATAGATTCGTAAAAGGTTTATTAAAGATTTATTTAAAGTTTATTTAAATTATACCCCATATTACCCAATATTTGTAAAAAAATTTATCAAAGTTAAAGTTATACGAGATTTATCTAAGATTTATCTAATATTTACTCAATGTTTATCAAAAGTTTATCCAATATCAAGTCAATTTCTCAATTAAGTTAACTAAATAAAAATTTACATATTTTTTTTTGTAATTAAAGTTTGTCCAAGGTTCATTTTAGTAATTAAGTTAATTAAATTCAATTTTATATTTTTTTGCTAATTAAGTTAATTAAGCAATGATTGAAAATAAATAAATACATGTATAAAAATTAATAGTAATATGCAAGTTAATAAAATTATTAATCTATATTTAAAATATGAAAAATGATCATTTATTATCTTAATTAAATAAAAAATATGTTAAATACAAGTTAAAATATAATATTTGAAAAAAAAAAAAGAAAAACTGGTAAATTAATTTACAAAATCAATTATTTAATATATAAAAAAAATTAAAAAAAGGAGGCAGCTCAGCCTCACCTGGTCAATAATGGGAAGAAACCCACCAACATGAGGAAGAACGGTGCCGTTTGATAAGATAGAGCCTTCACCACCAACACCCACAGGTATATCATGGCGACCCATCATGAAAAGGATGTCGTAGACATGATCGGTGGCATGCCCAGCGTCGGTCCATCCATTTGCGTTTATCGTGATTCCCTGCAACTTTATCAATTAAATTTTCTGTTTTGAAGTCGATGATACAGGCGAAGGAGAACTTATAAGAAAACCTGCAAGTGGAATTGTTTTGGGCTGTGCTTCAGAAGATACAGGAGAGCAAAAACATCGTCGGTGTCAAAATCTGAATCTACGAGGATCCGCTGTGGCGGCTTCTCATTAATCTTCCACCTGATCCATGAATTTCCAGTAAATCCAATCAACACTATCACCGCTATCGCAATCGCAACATTCTTCACCGGCAGCGGCAGGTTTGACCTGTACAATTTCATTCACTCTTGTTTTAAATTTCAAAAAACAAACACAATTAATTAACTAAAATATTCTTTTCAACGCTAATCTTTTTTTTTTTTCGTTTTCATCACACACATCCATAATCATCATCAGAAAAAGAAGACAAACTGAATTATAATAATAACCTAATTAGTTTCAGCAGCTTTTCAACTTTTTGATTCATCACCCTTTACTCGGAGACTAGAATTCCTTCGGCCACCAGCAAAAGAAATTACAGTAGAATATGCATTATGTGGACGAAGAAAAAACTTTGAAAATAGGAATTCAATACTTGTAAAAATACAATAAGAAAATAAATAAAACCTATAAATGGAAGAGGCATATGCTTCAATTGAGTATGAAAATAGAAATTAAATACAAATTTGGAAATAAATTTCCATTTCTAATCTAATTTGTTAGGAACATTAAAATGAAAATGCATTTCCAGCAATTACATCCTACTTTCTTAATTATTTTTCTCAGCAAATCCATCCTTCACAATTTTCTTTTAGTTTAGGAATAACCATAAAGTTATCCATGACGTACTATAGTATTTTTACTTTTAATGCTTCTCTACCTAAAAAAGAAGATCAATATTTTTTTTTTTAAAGAAGACCCAGATTTCATTTGAAAAGTTTTCAGATCTTTAAAATTGAAGAAAGAAAAGGTAGCCCTGAAATTGCCATTTAAGAAAATAATTTTTTTTCACACCAACTAATTTTTAAATTACTATTAAAAAATAAATTATTTTTTCAATTTTACTCATATTTTAATTTTAGAGAAATAAATTTTATTAGAATAGTTATAAACCTTTTATTATTTTTAATTTTTTTAAAAAATAATAATATAATTTTATTAAACAATATTGGCTTTTACGCAGGATGATAGATTCATGTGGTATAATGGGCCTTTTCCAGGAGATAGGTACACTCTGCTAACTGATATGAGTGGAGTTTTTTTTACGGTGAATTACACTAATAATATTTTAATTATATAAATCGCCAAAATTTAATATTTTAAAAATTATTTATAATATATAATTAATTTAATTTTTATTTTATAATTAAAATAATTTTTAAAATATTATAATTTATATAATTAGAATAATATCAGTGTAATTTATTTAGTTGCTTGAGGATTGTGTTTTTGTTTCAAAAAAAATAAAAAATCTCAAGGAACGAAACAGGAGTAACCACTAAGCTGTGTTGATGTTGAACATGGCCCGTATCGTTATCCTAAGAAGCCCACCACACCATTTACAACACACAAATATTTACAAAATTTGGCCAATTGAAGTTTTTTTTAATTTTATTGAAAATTTATGAAAATTATTACAACATACAAGTTTTTCAAATCCATTCTAAAATGTGTCTGGACGGCATATATCTAAAATACTTTTGATATATCTTAAAAATAATTTAATTTAAATTTCACAAACTAAAAATAAAAATTGAATCATTAAAAAATATATATAATTGAATACAAATTTAAAACTATTACAGATTTTTTCAAATTTATAGTATTCAATTCATTGTTGAATATAGACTGATTACCAAAATGGTATATTTTTGGAATAATTTCTGTCTAATTTGGGAATACTTTTGTTTGATTTTTATCAAATAATAATAATAATATAATTAAATTCAAATACCAAAACATCATAAAATCACAAAGTAATATCATTATCGGTTATATCTTTCGAAATATTTTGGATATACTATAAAAATATCTTGAAAATTCTAATGATATATTTCAGGAATAATTTGGTTTATTTTTAACCAAACACAAAAATAAATAAAAGAAAAAAAAGAAATGAATAATTAATAAATCATTTAAGGTATTTGTTTGAGTTTTCTCATTCGTTATGCACCATTAAACAAAATTCATATATTTCATTGTATAACCTTATGGTATACCTTGAAAATATATTGGATATACATTAAAGATGTCTTTAGCCTTTTTTGGAAATATTTTGGTATACATTTGAGAATTTCATGAAAATATCTTAATGATTAAAAAAAAAGAACAAAAAAGAAGAAGATAATAGAATTCAATCCAAAATTAAAAACATTAAAAAATTTTCAAGCTAACACAATTAATTTAAATTTATATTGAACATCAGATTCAATTCAACAAAATAATTTATAATTACAGTAGCATTTTTGTAAATTTATCAAATCTAATATTACCATTGTCATAAACTCATCAATATATAATTACAGTAACTACTGATATCGTTGAATATTGTTCCAACCATCACACACATTGTTGTTGTAGTTGCAGCATATTTTTCGATAGCAACATACATTATGAATATGGTTGCCACCGTAATTTCAATAAAAATAATAAAAAAAAGAAAATTTCAGTATTTAAAAAAAATAAATAAAAATCAGTAGCGGAAGAAAATTCCTCATTTAGATTCCCAAAGCCCTCAAACTTCGGGCCCAAAATTTAAACTTAACAGTCTCTGTATCTCCTCCCATTTTCTCTATCACTGCTGTACCTCTGCATCATATTTTTGTGCCGTTTAATTTCTCATTAAAAACCCTGACCCTAAATTCCCAAATCCTTTCACTGCCAAAATTAACATGGCCAAGAAGAAGCTTAATAACCATAACCTTAAACAACAAACCCCGCAAGACCAACATCCAACCATGCCCCATCCACAATCTTCCATGGAAGACCCCGAAGAGAAGCTCCAAAACTTGAAATCATTAAACTCTGTACTTCTCAAAGAGACTATTGAGCGCAGGCAGCAAGTTGAATATTTTTTGCAAGCAAAAGAGGTGTTAGAGATACAGTTGGGTCGGACTGGTGCAGAAAAGACCGACTTGGAAAATAAGTTGAGTCGGGAGAGTGACCAGAGAATAAGTTTGGAGATGGAGAAGGGACTGTTTTGTGTTTTTATTGAAACACAGGTAGATGCATTGGGAGTTCTTGGGGAGAGTTTGGTGAGCGAAAAGGGAGAGTCGGAGAATGAGATTGGGTTCTTGAAGAGTGAGATTAATGGCCTAAAGGTTAACCTTGAAGGCGAAAGAGAGAATCTTAGACGTGTTTCTCAACAGAAGGATCAATTGATGACTGGAGGAAGGAGACGGGCCGCTTGAGAGACGAAGTGATTGAAATTGAGAAGGAGGAGGCAATAGCAGAAGAGAAGATTAGAGAGCTGAATGAACAGTACACTCTGCTGATTGTGCAAAATGACGAAAAGGAGAAGCTAATCAATGAGGTAAAAAATCTAAAAGATTTGGCTGATAAGGAAGTGGCCGTGAAAGTAAAAGAGAGAGAGTTTTCGAACAGAATTATGGAGCAGATTGTAAGGCAGATTAATGAGATTGAAAGGGAGAATGCAGAGCGGATGATCAAAATCAGGAAGTTCGAGTAAGACGTATCTGAATTCGGTGAGATTATATCGAGTTTGCAAAAGGAGGAGAGTATTTTGCGTGAAAAATTATTGGAATTGGAGAAGAGTTTGGCGAGGCCACAAATAAGAACATGGTAATAGCAATGGAAATTGATGCTTTGGTGGAAGAGAAGGCGGCGAATGGAAGAACTATTGAGGGATTGATGGAGGAAACAGATTCTAGTGAGAAACGTATAAAGAATTTGAATACTGAAATAAAGGATAAGGACGGAGTGCTTCAGAACTTGGTAAGAGACAAGAAAGAGATTGAGGAAATGAAAGTCAGCAAGGAAAGTGAAACTGTGAAGTTGCATGAGGAGTTGGCTGGATTAAGGGATGCTGTGGTTTCTATGCAAGAATCCGTCAAAAATCAAGAAGATCAGAACAAACAGTTAGCATCTGAAGTTAGCCATTATAGAGGTTCTTTTCAGCAGGTAAAGCTTCAAAAGGATAATGCCCAGAGTGATTTAGATAAGGAGAAGAAGAATGGCATTAGTCTGGCGACTAGAATTCTGGAAATGGAAAAGAAGATGGAAGAGACTGCAGAAGAGCTTGCAAGAATGAAAAGCCGGTGCGAGAGTCCGTTAGAGGAAAAGATGGAAATGAAATCTCAAGTTGGTTTGTTGAGGAAGGAAAAGAATTCAGTGCAAAACAATCTTTGGGAAGCACAGCGAGAAATGGATGATTTGAGGACGAAAATGGAATCGGTTGGCTCTAATTCAGCAAGAGCACTGATCATGGTTAAGAAAACTGCAGCATTGTTATGTGAATCTGAGAATGGAAAGGGAGTGGTTTCTGCTACTGAAAAGAAAGTTGATGGCATTGAATCTTATGCAACTGAACTGGAAGTTATCAAAAATGCATTTAGGAGCAAGGAGACATTAGTGGAGGAGATGAAGCGACAAGTAAAATCTCTGCAGAATTCTGTGGCAGAGGCAAACAAACAGAAGGGCTTATGGGCTATAGTTTCTTCGGCAACAACATTTTTGTTTGCAGCATCTGTTGCCTATGTTGCAAGACTTCGTTGAGTTTGATGGGTATATTTATTATAACCTTTTATTTCAAGAAGAGTTTCTTTTGGCTAGTAGATTACTAGATTAAACTAATCTACCTAAACAAGTTCTAATTGAAGCCAAAATAATATAATTTTGGTACTCTTAACTTGGGGTTTAGATGATAATGTTTTTCTATTGAAATTGCTATATCCGATGTGGCATTTAACTGCATATTGGCTTTGAGTATGATAAGAGGCCATTATTCTATATGTGCTTGTTTCTTTGCTTGATTTCAAACTTAAATTCGTTTGATCAATTTGTGGGAATTTCATTCTCTCCTTGCAATTACTCCGCCAATCTATTTAATACAACAAAAAGGCTAGAATCAATGCTAATAATCAATTGAATAACTGAATGTAAAGCAAAGAGGCCAGAACAAGCTCAAAACAGAGGCAGTCCCTGCAATCATAAAGCCTTTTGACTTTGCATTCTTGTTACAAAAATCATAGTTTCGGGAATATGTTACCATCTTGATGCGTTTTTCATTATAACAGTAGTGAATGCTGTTGTTCCATCCCATCTCGTGTTCAAATTTTTCAATCGCATCCGAATGACTGAATGGAATATAGAGATAAATGGCGTAGTATAGTTTAAGAAGAAAATTTCTTGTATAGTATGTGGTGTTAAGTATGATCCCAACGTTTTTGGTTCTGGGACAGATTATGTTTTTGGTAAGATACCAGCTGAAGTAATAATTATTGCACTATGGAAGCATTACTGCCTCAAATAAGTGGAGTATGCAATAGTGAATCTCTTAGTTGCAGGAGTGTTTGATAGAGTTTGATAAGTGGAGTATTTGCAATCTATCCAGCAAATATATATTAAGCTTGATGGTTTTGGTGGATGATTTTGTTGATACAACTTCTGTTCTGTTAAAACTGTTATAATGTTTGTAAATGTTGTTGCCCTGTAGATTCTCGTACTGTGATGGTGCCCATTGGGAGATTAGTGATATTAATATCGCTGGTATGATTATTTCCAATTACACCCAATCAGAGATAACGAAGAGGGCTTGGACTTTACTGCTGCCAGTGATTCTTATCATAGCAGCAGCATCTATACCCCATATTGCTTAGCTACAGAAGTTGATTTTACACTTTTTCTTGTGAAGAAACTGTTTGGTTCTTTCATATATTGTTTCCTTGTTCAGAAGATAATGTTGCCATTCTCTGTAGATGCTTGTATTTGTGATGGCACTGATGCCATAATTCTAGAACAACCATTTATGATAAAGTTTGTAGATAACTAGAATTATTCATCTCAGATCCCATTTGGCACGAATTTGTATTTTTAATTTTTTTTTAATATAAGTGATAAATAAATATTTTTTTCAAAAACATATTTAAGAAAAACAGTTTATAAAAAATTTTTTAAAAAATCAGTCAATTAAATTAAACAAAATTCAAAATTTACTTTTTAAACACTCAACAGAAATTTCAAACACTCACATAAGATTTCACCCGTCATATCAAGCCATTGTTTTTTACTTGGCTGGAGCCATGGTTAGGCATGATTTCATAGTCTAACATGGAGATTATCTGCGTGAACTTTGAATATTTCTTTATGAAAAATGTAGATTTTTTATGTATATATAATAATTGAAAAAATTGATAACTAGAATTATATGTATATTTTTTTATTATACTTCACTATTTTTTTCAATTATTATATATAGGTACACAAGTAAATAAGAAATAGAAAATGCTTACTTTAAATATTAAATATGTAAGAAACTAATTTTTGACTATTAAAAATTTGACATATTTAATTTTTCTTTAGAGAAAAATTAATTTTTGAGTGCAAATTTTGAAAAACCAGCTACTGAAATTTTCAAGCTTTGTGATTTAATTTTATCTAACACTGTTTAATTGATAGTAAAGTGTTACATACAAATTCTAAGAGCATTATCTCTAAAATTAATTACAATTTTAAAAAATGATCTCAATAAAATTTTAAATACATTTTCAAATATATTTTATTCATGTAATTAACATCAATTTTAACTTATGGATCCAATTACTATTATAATATACCCTATTCATTTTTAACAATTTATTTTATTTAAATATATTATAAAACAACAAAAGTTGGACCAATTATGTTTTTTTATTCACATTAAATTATCTCTCTTCTCTTGCTGTTATTGTAATCTTACAAATATGCAAGCTTTCAAATTATCGATGTAATTACATTTGCAATGCCATATAAAATTTTGGAAGTGGTTATGAAAACCGATAAAGATACTTTAAAGCTATGTTTAGTTTATGGATTAGACAAAAAATAGAATAATTATTCCATGTGGAAGTTCAAAGTTAATTAAAATATAGATATTATGTGGAATTACTATTCTTCAATTTTATAGAACACATATTCTATGTAAAATAAAGAATAATTATTCTACAATACAAAGAATATCACTTCCTACTGCTATCACTACTACTACTACCATCCATCCACCACCACCACCACTTATTCATCCACTTTTTACTGCTACCACCTTCACTACCGTCCATTCATTACCATCACTACCACCACTTATCCACCACCACCCATAACTACTATCACCGCCACTGCTACTGCTCATCCACCTGGACCACATATTTATCACCACCACTACTATTTATTTATCACTACTTACTCATCTAATAGTTTTCTCCCGACTAATCTTAAAATCCATTATATTGATATGCAAAAACAATCAGACTCTAATAAATCTTTTTTATAAGATGATGTGACCTAGAGTGAGGATAATCATAGTGAATCATCTGATTTCTTATCAATACCATTAGGAATGCCTATTATATTCATTAAAAATTACAATTCTATTTCATACTATTTCATTTTATGAACCAAACATGGCATATGAGTCTAAAGGAAGAAGCTGATTTAAGATTTAAAAAAAAAAAAAACAATTTGTCCACACAAATGCAAAGTACTTGAATATTAATACTTAGCATTATGGAAAATAATAATTGTTAGAATGCGCATCTTAGTCACTATGACTCCACTTACAATTTTTTATTGTCACTTAAACGGTGGATGGATGGAAGAAGGCCTTAGCATTTTCTACACTTCATGTTTCTCTTTGTTTTTTTATTATTTTATCATGTGAAGGAGTCATGTGGTTGGTTTAACTTTCAATTTCATTGTTTTTCTATAAAGTTCCAATTGAAAATTTGAATTCATCAATCAAATTAATACCATTAAACTAAAACTTATCAGTTGTCATGCGGATCGAGTCTTATGCGGGGCTTAGGCGAATCAGAAAACTCATCTCAAATAGCCCATGATTAGAGATGTGTCAACTTGATGATGACTGACTTGCAAACCTGTTTCATATATGGAAATTGCCCTTTTAAAATACTTTATTTATAAACAACTTCAAACATATTCTAATGCCTTTTCCATTACCTTAAGCAAACTACCAAACCTATTCTACTTTGAGTGTCAATAGTCAATTAAAACAAGACTTGGGTGTCTTTATCAAGAGCTTAGCTGTTCTTTGCCATTATGCAAATATTCCCCTATCACTTTGATAGCAAATCCCCAACAGCTTAAACTATTGATTGAATGCTGTATTAATGTGGTCCCCTTGCTCCACCAATAAATTTAGGCTTTCCATCTTTCAAAACCAGCCAATATTTGTATTCTTTTTTGGCTACTCTAGCTCCAAATTAATTCATCTGGATCAGGCCAAGAATATATCAAATCAATCTTCATCAAGAGAGGAAAATTGGGTACTTGAATTTGCTTCCAATCATTTCTTAAATATGTGTATATCCTTCTCAGGATAAACATAACTAGTGGATGAAAAGACTGCACGTATTCATACTTCCTATCAATGGTTCCACAAACCAAAATTATCTTTAGATTATTGTTGAGCAATCTATGCTTTGTACTAAATCTTGCTTAAAGCCTAATTCTATGAAAATACACACCATTACCACTTTTAGAAGTCAAAATCCTAGCTCCACCACCATCATTGCCTGCAGGCATTTCTAGTTACTTTTCTATAGTTGATGAGAAGAAGCAACCTTTCAGCTACCACTGTCTCATAAAAATCAAGCAGCGAAAACATTAAACAATTCTATTCAATCCATATATGTTATTTGATTTAAATTCTCCATCGTTTTAGTTAGCAAGGCCTAGGTGAAGGGTATTATCACCTATTACAGAAATAACCAAGTACAGTCACTTCATTCATTTATGCTCTAATCAATCGGTTCAATAGACCTCCACAAACATAGCAAAGAAAGCACCTCTTCCAAATCCTACTAGTGGGTTAAAGCCAACAGCCTGTATTAATCATCGAGAGGGTTAATTCAAACAGTTGTTCTTGTTGAACATTTCCAAAATTGAAGCATTTCACAGGGACCACAACTCAAGACCTCATAAACTACAAGAGGCACATAATTGTATAATGAGCGCACCAAAAAGAAAAGAAAAACCACTCTCAAAAACTTTCTTCATAGGTAATATCATTGTTAAAACAACACATAAGAATCTCAGTAACATTGAGTTCATAATTTCTATATATAAAAGACATAGTATTTACAGTTGCGGGTAGACAATAGAACAAAGAAAAGGAATATTGAATAACAGAACGTGGCAAGCAAACACCTTTATACATACTAAAAACATATGTATGAACATATATAGGACGAAAATACTGCGGATTTTTTTCCCTATCCGCGCTCTAAAATTAGCTATAAAACATTAGCAAGGCACCAATCCAATTAATTGGTCACCAAATGCAACCCTGCACTCCTGTCTTCCTCTGTGTTGTAACTGGAAGCCAGAATGGGTAACCATAAGTTTGGCGGGTGTGCTAAACTTAGCCAAACAGCTTCCTGCTGCATCAAAAGCTTCACCAAACAACACCATCCAAGTCCAGAAAATTGGATGTGCAACAGAATAAATACTAACTCCCAAGTCAGCTAGATGCTGAACCACCTTCTGCACCCATAACGAAGCCTAGTTGTGATGAACCGGACCTCCAAAGTAGCAGAACCCAACAAAACATGATCAATGAGAGTAAGTATATACTACACAAACATATAGACAACGAAAAACCCTTAATTACCCTTAAACAGAATGTCAAGCTTCTGTCGTGTATAACTGCTAATTGGTAAAGTTAAGTATATTAATAGTTAGAACACACGAATTCACTTATCTCATTCATGACCGTGTGAAAGTGATTGTTATTAGGTAACAAGTAGAAACCAATTGTTGCTTGTTGAAGATATAGAAGTTTCACAACTTGGCCAGCCTTCTTAAGCCCTTCAGCATATGCTAATTGCCAGTCCTGAACAAGATCCAAACCAGCAACAACAACAAGACTCTTGGGGAACTTTACTCCTTCAAGGCTTTTACCATTAGGACCAAATGGATTACACGCTGGATGATCCCTATCTGCCCCCTCAGGGAGAAAAGCTTTCCAATACCAGTCCCGATCTTGGACAGTGACAAAATATTTCCCATCAAAACGCTTCTCTGATTCTGTTCTCTCTTGTCCACCAAACATAGGGTTGAGCAGTATGTTTCCCAATACTTCAATTCCCGATTCCACTGCTCTTAAAGCAACATGGTGTACAATGTTGCCACCAGAGCTATCCCCTGCCAAGTATATATGAACTTTGGAATCTTTCTTACTCTCAAGCCACGTTCTTGAGTTTACCCAATTAAGAGCTGTCCATCCATCGTCATATGCACAAGGGTATCGATTTTCAGGAGCACGCCTATAATTCACGGAGACCACCAAAGCCTTGCAAAGGCCCACCAGCCGACGACAAAGTGTATCATATATCGCACTGTTTGCAGATGAATGTGCAAAGCTTCCACCATGAAAGAAAACAATAACAGGGACAACATCAGAGCTCACAGGCTTCTCAAGTTCAGTAATATTTGGCTGTGATAATTCTCCATCAGCTGGTCGATAGATCCGGCAAAGGAGGCTAGTCCCACGGTCAATGACAACGTCAAAAGAAAAAACCCCATCAACTGGGTTTGCATTGGCCGAAACTTTCCTGTCAAGGAACTCTGCTAAGTGGCGATTGAAAGTGCCATCAGGACGACGAAGAAGATTGTAAGCCAACTTGAAATTGGAAATAAGGACCCATGTATTCAGCGGAACCACCATCTATGCATTAAAAGAAATATCAATTTATTCTTCTTGTAAGAAATGGGTAAAAATAGTAAACAAGAGACGTCTATACATAGATATTGGCCCAGATTAGCAGTACCCTACATGATAAGCAAAACTAAATAACAAGGAAAGCAAAGAAACTAAACGAACGAAACCCACGAATTAGAAAGTAAGCAGTTGGTAGCCCAAAGTCAATAATTACAGGCCAATAGGTAATATGATTAGTCTTAATCAAAAACATATTCTCCTAGTCAAATTATCCAAAAGCAAACGGAAAGGGAGGCAAATTTAACCTGTTAACAAACATATCCAAAACTTCAAAACAGAAAATCAGACAACAACTGAGAAACCTAAATCCCATCCAAAAATCTCGCTATAATCAACAAAGAGAAATGCCCAACATCCAACTTGCGAGGAACTCAAAAATGAAAGAGGTATTACTTAGCATACCCACATTTGAGATGAAATCCCTCAACACTATCCTAAATCAATATCCTTTGGCATCAAAATACCAAACTCAAAACTCCATATCCGACACCAAATCCAACAAGAACCCGCTGGTTTTCGACTTTTAGATTCTCCTAGGAAACTAAAACAGACCCATAAAAAAAAGACTCCATCTTTGATCACAAAAAAGTAGATAGCCTAAAAAGATAATAACAATGAAGGGAAAATAATAATAGAAAAGTACCTTGCTCTCATTGAGATTAACTTCATTACTCCCAGCCATGAAAGCTATGCCCCAAAAAACTTTTAAAAAATAAATTAAAACCAAACAACCAATAACTTGGAATAGATCCTCTTAAACACCCACCCACTTCTTATGTCGCTTCACATATTGAACATTTACACAAAAAGAACTGATCTTTATGGGCCTAAAGATCACTCCTTGGCCTCATGATCACATATTATAAACCCCAAAAACGAAAAGGGGTTTAAAATTGCAAATCTATACTTCCAAGTAAAATTTGTAACAGAAAGATCGATAAACGACGGCAATAAATGGTAAATCTGAACGCAATAAGACTGTAAGGAAGGAGAGACAAACAGGGTAGAAATGGGGTGAAGGGGTGGGCGAAGGATAAGAAGGACAGGCGTAGGGTAGAAATAGGAGGAATGAAAATGCTAAAGTACGCAAGAGATTTGATGTGGGACGAGAGAAACGACAAATTGATCGGCCGAAAGATAACTGGGACCCACCGACACAGTGTTGTAAATTATTAGTATCAGAAATATTTTTTTAGAGAAATGCATAAAATACTTATTTTATATTGATTTATCTATTTATTTTATATAATTTATATTAAAATTATATATATTTTATATTATTTGGGATAAAAAATAAGTAGTATTTTTTTATTATTATATTTGAGACTTAATTCAAATGGTAACATCGTTGACTCTTGAAATGTGAAATGTGAAATTTTAAATTCAAATTTTTCTATTTTTACTAGATAAAATTGTACTTTTATAGTGAGAAAAAAAAATAATTATCAACTGTTGTATATTCTATGGCGCTCTTTAAATATGTCTCAAAAGTGTTCTCTCTCTAAAAAATATTTTTAGTTAAAAATTTTGTTTTTGCCATTTTTAGTAATAATGACGTAATAAAAGATAAATAGGAGAGAGAAGAAAGAAACAAAAGAAGAAAATGCGTGCGGCCGGCGCCAAGGCACGTGACGACAAACGGGGTCCGTCGGAACGCTTTTTGCATACTTCATTTTCCTTTTTTAACTTTTACAGTTTAAACTATTTTCAAAAGATAATTAATTTTTCAAATTTCTATCACAGTGCTTTTTAAAAAAAAATCTGATATAATGCGAGTAAAATTAAGATTACAATAATAAATTGGAAAATTAGTTAGTAAAACTTGTTTGGCAAAGACGAAAATGAATGAGAAAAAAGGGAACACGTGTAAGTAAAGAGTCGAATATTGAAGGGGCAAGTCTGAAGGACCAATCCACATAAAAACTGCCCCTCTTGGCTTTTAACACAAACCTATGATGCGGATCTACGGACCCCACAGAAGCGTAGCCATTCCGCCGCGTGTGAGTAATATTCACCGTTCCTATATCATTCTATATAAAAAAAACAGAAATAGAAATAATAAATTTATTAAAAAAAATTATATATTAGTTAATTAAATTTATTTATTTAATATTTTAAATACTATTAATAATTTATTAATTTTAATTTTAATTCTATTATAATTAAATAATATTATTTTATATATAAAAAAATGGTTAAAAAGCCATAACTCAAATATTTATATTAGAGCTTATAACTCACCAGAAATTTGAAATAAATTCAATTAAATCATATCTAATTGGGTTAATCAAGTTACTCTTTAATTTAATTTATTAGTAAATATTATTAATAATTTATTAAATAAAAATCTAATTATATTTTGACTAAATAAATATATTATATATATAATATATAACTAATATTAAAAAGAAAAAAATAATTTAATAAAAAATATTAGAAAAACAATTTAGCGTGCTTTTATATATATATATATATATATAAGAATTAAATATAATTAATAACTATTAATATTTAAATTAAATATGACTTAATTATATAATAATTTAAAATAACTAAAATTAATTTACCAGATAAGATTATTATTATTATTATATAAAAATCAAACGATAATTAATAATAAATCAAATATCTAATAATTATATGTAAGGCAAAAATAATAATTTAATAAAAAAATATTAGAAATGTATGGTAAAAAAATAACGATACCATATTATTCAAAATACAACAACAATGATTTTTACTGATATATTGAATTTATATAATAATAAGTTTAAACCAAATTACAACTATGTACGTAATATATAATATGAATTTTAAAATACTAAATACAATTCTTATAAGTTATTTAATAAGTCATAATTTTTTAATAATTTGTATATAGTTCAATCGTTTTTAAAATTTAGATGTATAATATAATATAATTTATAATTATATAATTTATAAGAATCAAGTATAATTAATAATTATTAGTATTTAAATTAAATGTGACTTAATTAATTATATCATAATTAAAAGTAATTAAAAATAATTTACTAGATTATATTATTATTATTATTTATTTAATAATAATAAATCTAATTATTAAAAGTTATGTGAATTATTAGGAATATGAGAGACAAATAAAATGACCGTAAAATACTTACTACCTCTATTTTATATATGACTATTAATAAGTGACAAATTAGTAATTTGGAACGATGGACAAAATAAACATAAAAATACCTACTATTTATATTTTATACAAAAATTAAATAGTAATTAATGATAAATTTAATATATAATACTCACGTGCAAGATACATTGCTGAAAAATTAGCAAGTATAAAAGAAGGAATTGCATATATGAAGAATGAGTAATTGAGTATCATCCTTCATTTATTTTTTTGATAAAGAAACGAGAAATGCTAATAAAACTCTCCGGTTTGAGAAGAGAACATTTTTTTTAAATAATATTTTTTTCACTATTTTTTACTAATTAATTAATAGGTAAGTATTAGAAAATGTTAAAAAAATAAAGGTTCTTCTACGGTATATCAGTATATTGATACGTCTGTATATTAATTATTTGATGAATATGCACTTTATATGAATCGTTTGTTGAATTGGAATATCAAACATTGGATGAATATCTTATAATTTGAGTCGTTTATTATATCTAGAATATCAATACACCAAATATATTATAGAATGAGCCAAAAAATAAAAAGCGTTCTTATCATTTATCTAATGCCTGTTTAAATTGAAGAATTTTAAAATATATAGATTTTATAAAATCAATTGATTTTAAATTTATGGATTGTGAAAATCCATAAATTTTAAGAATTTAATTATTTGTTTTAAGTATAAAATTCATAGATTGATAATATAATTATTATTATACCTACGTTTAGTCCAATTACCATAATCAATGAATTTAATAATTAATTTCTAATTTTACTTTTTATTAAATATTGATAGTTTATTATTAATTAACTATATATAATCAATTTCACTATATATTTAAAAATTTTAAAAATAAAATTAGTTATTTTAAGAGTTGAAAAATAAAAAAAAATAAAGTTATTATATGTTATAATTTTAATTACAATGCTAAAAATATTTTTATTAATAATTTAATACATATTAACACTATATTATACAAAATAAAAAAATAATAAAGCAATTAGGTGAAATTAGAAGAAAAATAATTTTTATTTTTTTATTATTAAGAATAGTTTTGAAATATTATTAAATTATTAAAGACAATACATGAATAAAAAATTTGACAATAATCATTCATTGTTTAAAATCCATAAATTTTTAATTTTTTCATATTGAAAATAAAAAATTAGATTATTAAAAAATAAAAATTTTAATATTTTATAAAATTAATAAATTTAATATTTTTTAAATAGTCAAATAATAAATTTAATATAAATTTAAAAATATTCTTTAAAATTCATCATTTAAAATTAATCAACCAAACATAGCTCTAGAAATTGATGGGCTGATACCTTTGGACAAAGTTACAAACTTCTACAGCTTCTGCTCCTCAACATCTGACATGCCTTCCATTTTTTATCTTATTAACCATACAAACACAGCATAATTTCAATTCCAACATTTTAAATTTCCTAAAACCATTCATCATCCTCCCATTTTTAGTTTTTATTAATTGAGTCCCTGATGTTTTATATTTGTTCAATTGAACTATTGATCTGCTATTTTTTATGTACTTTTTTTTTTTGAGGAAATAACATTTTATACACTTATATTCTACATTTAATGGAATTTTTACAACTGCGTTCGAGGATTATATTTAAACAAATAATTAAGTCATTAACTATATTCAATTGAGCTCATTATCTTCTATTTTTGTATATTTTATATACCTATGTACCAAACTTTAGCGATAATTATAATTAAATTGGATTGACAAAGTGAAATTTTAAATTCAATTCAATTTGATTTGGTCAAACCATTGTTTGGAAAAAATTACTATTTATCACATGTGATTTGATATAATACATTAATATTTTTCTGATATTTGAAAAATATACGATTTACTCCATATGGTTTAATATAATACACTAATACAATATGAAATTTGAAAATTATATTATTTACCTTCTAAAAATTGGATACATTACACTAATATACCCTTAAAGTTTGATTTATTATATTAGTATCCCATAAAATTTAGTATATTGTATAAATATTTCATGAGCAAAATATAATATTTTTTTACTAACGGTAAATATTTTAAAATTTAATATAATTACATAATTCAACAAAAATAAAATAGAGATGACAAATTATCAAATCACATTAGATAAATAATAATTTTTTATATAAAAAACAAAACTTCAGTTAACATGTGATATGAAATCAGAAAACAGTTAATTGATTTTATACAATTGCAATTCTAATATGAGTACTAGAATCTGATTACTTGATAATTAAAATTATATATATTGGAAAAAAAACATGTATTCAAATAATTATTTATTTTTTCCAAAATGACGAAAAATTGGTGAAATGATTGAGACCCAAAAAATTTATTTATTTAATTTTTTTTTTTGTGTGAAACCACAATTTTTTCAGTTTTTACATTAATCGAATGAGATTAATTTTATTTATTCCATATAAAACTTGGAATGAAAGTAAAATACTATTATAAAAACATTAAAATAGCTGTATTTTTAAGGTTCGAATTGCAGGTAGAAGAGTGTAAGACTACTAATGGAATGAGAGCACATATGACACTCGTATGGAAGAGTAGTCTATGGACTTTGCCATTGCCATTGCCATCAAATTAACTATCATTTAAATTCCAACTTGCTTTCATTTTCCATTTTGTTTGTCAATTGTCATTTAGCTGGATCGTTCCTTTTTCTCTCTCTCTCTCTCTCTCTCAAAATTATGCCAATTATCATTGCAATTTAGAGAATAATAAAGGTGAGAAACACAGCATATCTCTCTGCTATAATTTTTTTTTAAATAAATAAAAAATATTTAATTTATAAAATATTATTAAGAAACTTTAAACTAGTCTCAAATTTCAAATATTGGATTAAGGAGTTCACTAAATTTATAATTTATGATTATAAAAAGAATTTATATCCAGTATTGAATTAAAGATTTCAGCATATATCTCTTATTAAGAAAGAATTTGTTTCATCCCATATCACCCATTTAAATAATTATAAATAAATTTTTTAATTTTTAATTTTATAAACGAGAACTTGGCATTTTTTATTGTTTTTTTTTAATAAAAAAAGGAAAAGTTGAAGTCACTGTTCAATAACATCACTATCAGAGAGACAGGAATTGGGGAATTTCACTATTGATTTGGTCAACAAGCAGGAACAGTTTTTGTAGTGTTGTGAATTGGCCTCTTCCTATCAAAATGAACAAAATTTCACTCTGCTTTTATTTTCCCACACCACTCCCTAGGGTAAAAGCTACCCTGAGTTGCAGTCTATTTATTATAGCGTGAATTTCACTCTAATTTTCCAACTATATAATTCATAATAATATAATATCTAAAATATTATTTATAATTATTTGATTCATAACAATTTAGTACCTAAAAAATTATTTATAACACAAAAATACCTCAATTATATAAATTATAACAATTCAGTACTTTAAAAATTATTTGTAACATAAAAATATCTCAATTTTTATTTTGTAACTAAATAGTACTTATATTTTCAACTATTAAAATTCATTTAACAATATATTTGAAAAATACATTTTTTGAAAAAAAAATTATATTTTTAACTTTTTTTAATTTTGAAAACTATTTTTAATAAATACAGATAGATAAATATTTTTTCCAAAAATATATTTGAAAAAAAATAATTCATAAAAATTTTAAAAATTAGTCAATTAAATTAAAAAAATTCAAAGCGTGCTTTTAAAACATTTAACAGAACTCTCAAATACCCCTTAATTTCTTTAACAGAAATATAACATAAAATATTCAGATAATTTTTAATAAAAACAAAATTAATTGTCTTACATAGTTAGTAAAATTGAAATTTATCTGATGTGAATATTGCATTTAATTTTATTTTTATTAAAATTTATTTGATGTATATATTTTATATTATACTTATTTTAGGAATACTAACATTCAAATACGGAAATACTATTTAGTTACAAAATAAAAGTTGAAGTATTTTTATATTATAAAATAAAAATTGAAGTACCTTTATTTTATAAATAATCTTTCAGGTATCGAGTTGTTATAAGTTAAATAATTGAAGTACTTTTATATTATAAATAATCTTTCAGATATCAAATTATTACGAGTTATATAATTGGAGGACTATAGATGAAATTCACATATATATTTTTTTAGAAATTATGTTTACATTCAGTTTATATATTTATAGATTAGAATTAATTTTATTCAAATTAGATAAGATTATAAAGGATGGCAGAATAATTGCGCAAAAATATTAAAGCAGATATATATATTAAATTTAAACTTAAAATTTATACTTTTATGTAAACTCATCTGTGTTTAAGGTATGGTCCAAACTCCAACGCCTTCGTCCTTTCCTTCTTTATTTATTATACAATTATAACACCAAATAATAATTAAATCCCAATTTTCCATCTTTATTATTTTCTTCCCTGGTTACCGCTAAAGCAGGAGTGTCAAAATTGGTCCTAATACATAAATTAGATGAATGAAATACGTAAAATTAATATATTAGTGTTGATATTACACCGTTTCGTGTTATAAATAGGTTGATATGTCCTCTATACTGTTTAGAAAGCAGGAGTGTCAAAATTGGTCCTAATACATAAATTCGATGAGTGAAATACGTAAAATTAACAGATTAGTATTAATATTGTACGGTTTCATGTTATAAATAGGTCGATATGTTTATAACATGGTTCAAATCGTATTACGGATTAAATTGCAAATCTGTTTAATTTTTTCGTATCGTGTCAATCCAATCCGTTTATAACATATGTAAATTTACCAAAATAACAAAGTTAATAATATTATTTTACAAAAAAAACAATATTTAAGTATAATTTTCGTATCGTATTAGTTATATTTTATTGTGTTAAATGACACAAAAAGACATAATTATATCGTGTTTGTGTCAGATTTTATGATCCAAATACGATCTAAAAGTTAAACGTATTACATGTGTTATGTCCGTGTGACCCGTTTAATATACGTGTCAACCCGATTAATAAATGAATCGTGTTACTTGAGTAAATCGACATGATACGTTAATCTATTTTGACACTCCTATTAAAAAGTATTTAAAATTACTGTTAAATATTTAAAAATTAAATTTTAAATTTTTTTTATTTAATTGATTAATTTTTTATAAATTAATTTTTTTAAATATATATATTTTTAAAAATATTTATATACCAATTTTTATCCAAAACAGTATTTAAAACTATAAAAGCTAAAAAATATAACTTTTTTTTTTCTAAAATACAAGTCTTTTCCAAATTCAATCCCAAGTCTTTATCTCAGTCGCACGTGTACACGTGTGTATTCACACATAAAAGGCCTTGCAAATTTGACCCAAAAACAAATTAGAGCAACGAAACGAAGTGAAAGAGAAAAGACAATTGTTACATGGTGGATCACAATTTATATACTATTACGAACTAAGATTCATCGTACGTGTAAAAATTTGTAGTAATTCAATAAATAAATCAAATTTATATAGTTATCAATTACATGATAATATTTTTATAAATATTCATAATCTGTCATTAATAAATTAAAATAAATATCATATGAAAATATAAAAAAAAAAGTATAAAATAACTAAAATAAAATAAATATTTATCAATAAATTAATAAAATTTTTAATAATAAACTAATGAACATATATTAATAAATAAATTTATATAAATTTATTTTATGTATAAAATTATTATCATATCTCTTATACATATTTGGTTCATATTAAAAAGTAAATCGCGATTCAGTATAATTTGCGGAGAAAAGGAGAATACGAATAAGGTTTTATGGGTTGGGCCTGGACATTGTCTTTTATTAGTTTAAAACAATTTTTATATTTAGTTTTGGTCAGCCTAAATATATTAAATTAATTTTATGAAAAGTTGGATGAGTTTTAAAGCAATGCATCAGTGTACATATATATTAATTATTCTATTATATAGGATCCATAATCATCGCCTAAAGATTATTCATTACATTCAATGATTACTAATTTGACATATTCTTAGAGGTTTTATGGAATGGAAGTATGTTGGAAAAAAAAAAAAAAAAAATTTCCCTATGACTGCAAAAACAATCATAACTCTGTGCCCACCTTCCTCCTTCACCCAGTCTCTTCGAACATTCAAACTCAACGTGTGGGGTCTGAATTATTGATGTTTATTTAGAGCATCGTTACCAATAAAATTTGTTTTCATTGCAATTCCAAATGTTAGTTTTATTGCCATATTAGTAAAATTTTAACTATATTTTTAAATATTTTTTATCACTGTAATTAACATAAATTTTAATTTATAATATTTAGTTAATATTTTAATATAATATATTCATTGTTAATAATTAAAATATTATATTTTTTATTAATAAAATAACTTACATTTTATTGTTAGATATATTAATATTGATTGATTGAAAAAAAGAAATTATAAAATTAAATAATCTTAATAATAATATTGTTGTTCTTGTCTCAAATGCATAAAAAATGTTAATCTATATTAATTATACTTAATTTAGTTAAAATACATAATTATATTTTAAATTAATTAATACTAATTATATTAATAAATATAACAATATTTTTCATTATATTTAATTTTTTAAAATTATTCAAGCAATATTATATTAGTTTTATAACCTTAATTAGTTATATATTAATTAATAATACATTATTTATTTTTTTATTATTAAATAATACAAGTGGAATCCACTTCAATTTTTTATACAATAGAAATTCTCTCTCCTTTTTCACTACTTGAAAACTTGCAAAATTACAAGTTTGTAAATTACTCATGTAAGTCATTTTGCAATTATCATGTCACTTTGCAATTCTCATTTATAAGGGGATGGTGATGCTCTTACGACATCTCTTTTTTCTTTTTTTTGGTTTTAGTAGATCTTAGAGAAGCTGAGTGTTGAACTGAAACCTCCCATCTATACTATATTTAGTTTATGGTTGATGCGATAATTGAGCTATCTCAATTATTAATCTTTTTTTTTAATATGACGTCTAGAGTATGTTGGAAATAATTTCTAAGAGCAATAAAATACTCTTTCAAAAGTTTAAAAACAATTGTATAGACTCAAATTTAAAATATTTAGTTGAGTTAGAAAAATCTCGTACCAACTCATTTAGAACCTCTCTTTGACAATAAACAAATCTTACATGGCTGAATATCCAAACATTTGTCCTGCTCTTATCATGGATAGATGCTGTTGTTACTCTTAAGGCCCATAGTAAAAAATAGAAGTTCATAACTTAAATCCACTTGACATTTGGGCTTCAATTAATTTTTTTTTTAATGAAAAAGTAAAACGACGCTGTTTGACTTTGACAGTTATACTTCTGCGATTTACATACGATACTCAATCGGTCATCTCAAAACTTGTGCGCGAAGAAAGAATAAAAGCGCGCGTTTTCCCGCGCCGGAACGTACTACAGTGCCACGTTGGCAATCATCGCATAGTCCTATCGACCAATCAGAATGAGCCCCCACTTCCTATATAATGGCTACGCTCGGTTTGGAGATTTGTTCACCAGCGCATAAAGCATTTTCCATTTTCTCCCGCCGCTGCTGCTGTGTGCTATTGAAATTAGGGTTAGGGTTTCTGATACTCTTTAGTTTTCTAAAAATGAGTTCAACAGGGGGATCGACCAAGGGAGGGAGAGGGAAGCCTAAGTCTTCAAAGTCGGTATCCCGTTCACAGAAGGCTGGGTTGCAGTTTCCTGTGGGAAGGATCGCCAGATTTCTCAAGGCCGGGAAATATGCCGAGCGAGTCGGTGCTGGGGCTCCTGTATATCTCTCTGCGGTCCTCGAGTACCTTGCTGCTGAGGTATTTCTTGTACTTTTATATTCTATATTTTTTGGCTTTTGATTCCGTTTCTTCTAAGGTTTGATTTTTTTTTTCTGGGAATGGGTTAAACTAGTTAGATTATTTTTGGTGGTTTTTCGGAACTGTCATATTTTCTTCCCTAAAGTAAATTGCGTGTCATTATTTGAGTGTAATTGGTGCATGTTGAGCAATTCCTTTGATTGTTTCGTTGAAAATATCTGTTCTGCTTCATTACCTTCCATGATAGCCTTGGTTTGCTACGTCGGTCTTTGTTTGTCTTTTGTTTTATTTTGGATCAACTGGTTTAATTTTATTTTATTGGAATTGAGTCTGTGTTGGCGGAGGTGATGATAGTGAAAATGATAGTTTTTGTATCTCACTAGGGCTGGACATTCCGGTTCATCTACTATGCTTTTGTACTTGATTACTTGATTGATATTTGGAGTTTCATCGAGATATTGCGAGAGCTAGTATTGAAGGTGTTTGGTTTACTAATGATTGATTTTGTTGTAGGTGTTGGAGCTTGCTGGGAATGCGGCTAGGGATAATAAGAAGAACCGAATTGTTCCTAGGCATATTCAGCTTGCTGTGAGAAATGATGAGGAGCTAAGCAAACTATTGGGTTCTGTTACAATCGCCAATGGTGGTGTATTGCCTAACATTCACCAGACTCTTCTTCCCAAGAAGGCTGGAAAAGGAAAAGGTGATATTGGATCTGCATCTCAGGAGTTTTAGGCGGTTGTTTTTTAGGATTTATAATTTCTACAGTTGTAATATAGTTATTTAATTTTCTCTCTTCTGCTGAAATTATGATATTATCAATATCGTATCTTTTTGAGTGGTGTGAAGTGGTTTTGAATGAATCCTTTCGAATTCAATCAGCTGAAGAGTCTGGTGCTTTGAGTTTTGCTCTCTGTATTCTTATCAAATACCAAATGAAATTAGATCGGATGATGGGATTGCTTTCCAGTTCACTTGGCCATCATTGTTTTGACTCGGAGTAATGAGATCACAATTTGTCTCTTTGTTGAACTTTAGTGTCCAGTTTTTGCTCATTCAAGCTTTTGTTGATTAAGGATCAATGAGAGTTTAAAATGGATGGTTTGTTTGTTTAGATTTTCAAAGGCAACTGTCTTGCTTATGGTATTGAAACAGTGTTTTAGCATATCCTTACTTCCAAAAACAGACAAGCAGAATGATGGCTTAATATATCCTGCAAGTGGGATAAGTTCACCCTTGTGACCATGGACAAGGGTTTTAATCGGCAGAGTTGGTATCATATTTGAGTTGCAGAAGTACTCGCAAACTCTTCATTCCATATTGTCGTCAATGTTTTTGACACTGGATACGATCTTCTTCACAGCTAGCCTCTCTGCCGAAATAAATTGAAAAGGTTTGTCTTGCTGATGATTTAAAGAAAATTTGGGTTTATCCTATTTGCTGACTCCTGAAATGATCTTCACAGCTAGCTCCTCTGCCAAAGGGAGACTGAATCAAAAAAAGGTCTAATGGGATATAAGTCTATCCCATGGAAATTCGAATTGACGAATGCTGCATTATTTTTTGGTGCCTAAGTATAATAGCCCCATTAAACCCGATAGTTTATGATACTTGCATCTGTTGAGCCTCTCTAGAACAGTCTTCTAGCTAGTCTTTTCTATCTAAACAAATTCTAAAGTAGTGTATAATTATTTATTATCTCCACCGACACACTGGAAAACTATGGTAGTGTTTATTCTTTTCTTTAACCGACATTAGCAATGTATATATATATACTTATAGATGGGCTGTTGTACAAGTTTGAGTGTGTGAGGTGCAGTGCCGTTAGTGTTTGAGTGTGGTGTAACAATTTCATTTAATACAATAAGTACTTTGTATTTTCAATTTAGTCCACTCCATTAAATTCAACAGCATCAACTTAAGCTCAAAATTCCATCCTTTTCCTATTTATAGTCTCTGTTTGGTTTCGCAGAAAATAGCCAGTTAGCCAGGCGCGCGAAACTGTGAAATAACAAAGAAAACAAAACGTAGCCGTTTAGTGTGTGTAGTATACAGTAATTATCCCGCTTGTGTGGTGGACGATTCTAGTCCTAGAAAAGGATTTTTAAGCGTCGTTTCGTGCCACTGACCTGATCGGGCTTTTCTTTTTGAATTTTCCTCTTGAATGGGCACGTTGAGATTCTCCTCTGCGAAGGGCCTAGTTTCACCTCTGCCTGCGAGATTCTGCTCCTTTAGAATCGTGAGTTCATCTTCATCAGTTGGCCTGTCGAGGCAGCAAGGGTTGGAGCTAGTGGACAAGGAGCTAGCCAAGGGAAATGAAAGAGCAGCGCTCGCTTTTGTCAAGGATTTGCAGGGGAAGACCGGTGGCCTTCGATGTTTCGGCGCCGCAAGGCAGGTTCCCCAAAGGCTTTACACACTGGATGAATTGAAACTCAATGGAGTTGAGACAGCTTCTCTCTTATCTCCCGTGGACGCAACACTTGGTTCCATAGAAAGAAATCTGCAAATTGCTGCTCTTGCAGGTGGAATTGCTGCTTGGAATGCTTTTCAGCTCAGCCCTCAACAGATCTTCTATTTTTCTCTGGCATTATTGTTTTTATGGACGCTAGATTCTGTAAGTTTCTTGATGTGTTTGTTCTGTTACTTATTGTTTTTATGGTGGACAAGAGTATAAGATTGCATCCATGATGGACTACTTGTCTCGTATCAATTGATTCAATTCTAAAGGTCTCTTTCAATGGAGGAGTTGGGAGCTTGATTCTTGACACAATTGGTCATACATTTAGTCAGAAGTACCACAATAGGGTTATTCAAGTAAGCTACCTTTCTCCTTTACTATTTTTTTTTTCTTTTAGGTATCTTATCTAGCGACCTAAATTCATTTTCGAATTTCCTTTTTCTTGATTGCAGCATGAAGCTGGGCATTTCTTGATTGCCTACTTGATGGGTATTCTTCCTAGGGGTTATACACTATCTAGTTTTGAAGCTTTACTTAAAGAAGGGTCTCTTAATGTTCAAGCAGGAACTGCTTTTGTGGACTTTGAGTTTCTTGAAGAAGTTCGTTCTGGCCCCCTCCATTTTTCTCTCAATCTGAATTTGGCTTTAATGTTTCACAGCTCAGCAATTCTGCTATAAATCTTGGCACTTGATGCTCTTTAGCTATATCTGCAATTGCTGTCGCTGATAAATATATTTCATATTGAACTGTATGCTCAAATCAATGTATGATTGATTCTTTGTTGCTTTCCATGCCATACAGGTGAATGCAGGAAAATTATCTGCTACGGTAGGTTGAAATGCTACTGCTTATAACATTGCTATGATTACAATGAAAACTCTTGATAATGATATCAATCAATCTTATGTTGAGACTACATTCGGTTTAGACATTGAACATATTCTCGTGCATCGCGCTAGCGGGTGTAGCTACTGAATACCTTCTTTATGGATATGCTGAGGGAGGGCTCGCTGATATAAACAAGGTTCTAATTATTAACTCTGCTGAATTTGTTTTACCTTAAAATTTGATGCAAAAAACAGGTAGTACATTTGCAAGCACTAAGCAGACTTCACTTGTGGGTATTTGATTATTTCACAGTTGGATTTGCTGCTGAAGGGCTTAGGATTCACACAGAAGAAAGCAGATTCTCAAGTCAGATGGTCTGTGTTGAACACAGTCTTGATTTTGCGTAGGCATGAAGGAGCTCGTGCTAAACTTGCAGAGGCCATGACCATGGGTAAATCTGTAGGATCTTGCATTGCCATTATAGAAGATACTATTGATGAAACAGATATCTAATTGCAGCTGAGATTTTATTAATTCCTTGAAACTCAACCCTTGTAAATGTTTATTATTATTATTTTTGACAAATTTTTGTTGACAGTTGTAAATTTGTGTTTGAAGCCACCGTGAATTTCTTGTCTACAGCTACTCTAGATTGTATACTCATTCTCGGAATCAATTAATGATACACTGTTATGAAGGAAAAATTATTTTTTTATTTTATAAATGTAAAAATGAAACTGAAAATAAAATTATTTTTTAATAAAAACATGGTCATGGAAATTTCTCTTTTTATGTAAAAAGAATAAAATTTACTAATAAGTTTTAGCTTACGGAGTATTGGAGATTATTGTTGAGCGTTCGTTTTTAAATTTTTTTTATTTAATTAACTAATTTTTTTAATTTTTCATAAATTATTTTTTTCAAATTTAATTCTGAAAAAATATATATATTTAGTTTAAAAACAATTTTTTAAATTCAAAAAATTTAAAAATATAAAATTTTTCTGGAAAATTGAATACCAAAAATGCTTTTAGTGGTATTGGTTTCAATTTTCCATTTTATAGAAAAAAAAAAAAAGTTTTATTTTAAAAGATAAAGTTCATTTGACATTAAAATACAATTTATATTTTCAGTGTTTTAAGATACCTTGATATTTGACGAAGTCAGAACCTTTTCCAAATTTCCAAACAACGAAAGCAATCGCGCAGACTCTCTCCGTTTTCAGCTTTGCCTTTTCTTATTCTTCTTCCTTTGCAAGGATAATAAGAATGGAGGTTCAGTGGATTCTGGTGTGCCACGGACTCCTTACGCTGTTAGTTTTGGTCTCATTCCTGTGCGGCCAATGGCCTATCTTCCAAGGCACTCCTATCGAGCGCATCCACTACTTCCTCGCCTTTGGCGCTTACGATTACTTCCTGTATTCCCTCTTCATTCTCTCTTTATAGGCAGGCGAGTGATTTTAATTTATATTTTTTTTTTAATGTTTTGGTAATTGATTTGGAGATATTGATCAGGCGCTTTGTAGGGGCCGTTTTTGGGAGTAAGGGCGCGAGTTTCGTTTTCTCCATTGAGTATTTCTGCTGCCATCGTCCTAATCCTACCTTACAGGTATTTCCTCGAAAATTCACTCTGTTTTCTTCAAATTCTCTTTCTCTCTATCTATGGGTTTATCAATTTCTCAAGGTGAGAGTTTTAGGGTTGGATGATTAATTGTGTTTCTATGTGAGATTTGTCGAGTGTTTTGTTAACTGGTGACGCTGAATTTGAAGGTTTTCTATTATGGTGTTAATTACTGAGGTTTTCTATTGTGGCATTAATTACTGCTTCCAAATTTACGAGCGAATCATTTGTGCTTAGTATTATTCGAATTTGATATAATTTTTTCTTAGTTCTTGCTTTAAGTAAGAAAATCGATGGGAAACAGGAGTGGTTCCTGAGGATAGTTCTTGTTATTTTGCTTATTTTGTAATGTCTCTAATTGGAAATCCCATGCACGCATGCACCAAAGGCACTGATTTGGGAATATACCTGATACTTTTAGCTGAATCTCAATTGGAGCGACATTATAGAAACGAGTTTACATACTGATGCTAAATCACTGGATATGCACTATTGTGTTCAACTTCATGCCTAAACTAAAAGCAGATAATCCAATCACCTTTTAATTGTTTTTTTAACAGTCAATCCGAACCAATGCACTGTGTGAGCTGCATTAGAATAAAAGAATAGGACTAGTTGATATATGAAGGCCTATGTTTCAAAATGCTGAGCAATCTGTATGAGAACCCACCAGAATTATATGAGAAAATAAGTTATAAGGATATTTTATTTGAACCTGTAATGATTGAAAGAGAATCAAGCATACAGCAAATTTAAGTAATGTAGAAATGAAGACAAGGAAAAAAAAAAAAGAACATTACAGAGCTATTTGATTATACAAGTCAGAAGATTCAAAGTTTCACCTACAGTTTACAATATTTCCTTGATTTTGTGCTCAGCATGGTTGTGAAATGAAAAAAAAAATGATATTCTATTCTTTTGTCTCATAGGATAACTGTTGAGATAAAAATGTATTAAATTCCTCTAATCTTTGATATAAGTGGCTGCCTCTTCTTTTCAAAGCAAGGGGTCCATCTGACACTTAAAACTTCTTTATTTGAATTCAGGTTATATATTTGGCAATCATAGGAGGAACTTACTACTTTATTGCAAAATCATCCTTTAGCTATATCCCTGGGTATTATTTAAGTGGAGTTCACAGGTACTTATTTATTACGAACTTCTAAACTTTGCTGCAAAAGTATTCGTGTTGCATGAGTCAATTCTTTATTTAATTGAATAATCTTTGTTCTTGCAGGTACACAAGCTCGTTGGCAGTTGGTGTTGGTATTCTACTCTTTCTATTGACTAGCTTCTCTGATCCAGGAACTGTGAAGGCTGAGAATGTTTCAGAATACCTCTCTGCCTATCCATATGACAATATAATATTTACAGAGAAAGAATGTTCTACATGTAAAATTCCCAAGTGAGTGCTTTGATTTTGTTTGAATAAGCTTTTTATTTTTCAAATTTTAAGATGGAACTTTCCACCATTATGTAGACCTGCTAGGTCCAAGCACTGCAGGATTTGCAATCGCTGTGTCGCACGGTTTGATCATCATTGTGGATGGATGGTTGGTATTATATTCATCTATTTTTTTTAATTCATGTGTTTTAGACATTTTATGTTTAGTTTATCTGCAGTATTGTGTTTTTGAAAGAAATCAAATTTTATTAGCTCCAGTTGTTTTTCGAATTGCAGAATAATTGTATAGGAGAGAAAAATACCCGATATTTCTTGGCTTTTCTTTTATGGTAAGTTAATATTCTTTGTTAGCAAGCTATGCAGTTGCACTTCACAAATTTGTTTGACATTTACAGCAATCAGTTACAATTTATTTGAGTTTGCATTTTGCATATTCATCGTCATTTTTAATATATTCAAATATAAAATATTGTTACTGTTTGCAGGCATTTTCTTCTTTGTGTATATGGAACAATTGCTCTAGGGTTGGTTCTTGCAGGACGACTGAAAGAATTGAAGGTTGTGTATATTCTGACAGGTAAAATCAATTTGCATGCAGAAAATTCTAGTTAATGGCTGTTTTATCTCTGAACATAATGACATGTCTGGTCATCATTCGCAGTTTACTATGGCGTTGAAAATTCGTTCCGTAGTTTAGCTCCACATGTTGTGCAGGTAAATATAGTGAATTCTTTATCATTCTTCTCTGACTTTTTGGTTGCATTTTTACATTTGCCCTTTTGATTAATCTTTATTTGGTGCTTACAGTGGCTGTTGGGCTCATATAACACTCAGATACTTCTTTTGGTGTTTCTTGCCATAGTATCTCTCTTATTGGCGGGATTCTTTGTGTACCATGTCAAGCTATGTCTTACAAACACCACAACAAATGAGGTCTGCTTTGCTTGCCTTATAGTTCACATAAGTGGTTTTATTTACTTCTTCTTTTTCTCTTGGGGATAAGATTAGCAAGAATTCCGTCAATGATTAATGACATATGTGAACTCTGCTTCAAAAAATTTGACTCCATTTCTGCAATTAACTCTCTTTGGTGGTTGTGATTATTGCCTCACATTTTTCCCTTTTGGTCAGTAATTAAGGTACTTAATCCTTGTTGTTTCTTGTGAATTATAGATCTTCAAGTGGCAAGAGTACATAAACTGGCAAAGGAAACTGAATGAATCAAGAGCTAGTGCTGCAGCACTTAAAGCAAGCATTAGTCGAGTGAGTGGTGAATCAAAGCTTTCAGTGAGCAAATGTAGAGCCTTTTTCCGGAGATCCCCACTTGAAGATGCTGAGGTTGATGCTGAGAGAAACATGTATGATAAGGGCTATTTTTACAATCTTTCTGAGATAATCTTTCCGCTTTCAACAAGACCATTTTTGAAAAAAGATTCATAGTCTGGCTGAGATATTAGCTTGTAGTGAGGCGCTCTTAATGTATTTATTTATGGGGGAAGAGATTTATGGCTGAGATAGGTGTGATTAGGTTCTATCTTTTCTTGTATAAACCGTAGTCTCAAATGGAATCCTGGGGAGAATGTTATCGAGCCTAATACTCATTAGGTGGCGATGTAAGTGGAGCTGGTTTGCCATTCCATGGTGACCATAGACTTTTGGTTAGAGAGACATCTCATTATGTGAGGAGAAGCATGTTGGGAAAATCTTATTTTGAAGAAGTTCTTGGGGTCTTGGAAGATTGGTGGTTCAGAATTTTATTTGAGGGGGCCATTAGGGTGATATCTTGCATGGGGAGTTATTACTTTTGATATATCTAGGATTATGAGAACTTGTGAGATCAGGCACAGAGGCTCTCGAGACTTACTAGACTAAAAATAAGTAAATAAGAACCCGTATTTTATTTTATTTTTTCTTTTTGCCTAATCTCACAAGTTCACGTAAGAGGTTATTCAACTTGATGAAAGTAGATATATAAAGTATTTGACTGTGAAAGAATTAATAAAACTTTCTATATATAGTAAAAGATTTTGTCTAATAACAAAGGTCAAAATAAAAAAAAAAAAATCGAATTTATTGGACATGGATAAAATATTCAATCTGATGGCTTGAGATGGTAGATTGAAAAGGAGAAATCAATAGGATATATGATTAGGGAGAATTATTTAATTCGGTGCTTAAATTGAGAAAAAAGAAAATTATTTTATGGATTAATTGAAAAAGATAAAATTGTAGTGGGTTAGTTAATGGAAATTGGAAAAGTTAAGGACTAAAAATGAGAATAGCTAAAGTAATTTATTTTTACCGTCCACGTCACCCAATGCACGTCAAGACTTTATAATTAACAATTTCATTAAATTATAATTAATTGAGGTGTAAAAGAGAGAAATGGCAAATTGACGATGCAAGGTGAGTAGGAGAAGGTACAAGTGTGAACAGTAATCATAAAAGTGAGCTTCCTAGGATATTTTATCGTACATTCTGTATGTAAAAGACGAAAAAATATTTGTATGAAAAAAATTCAAATAGATAAGAGTGTAAAATAAATGGAGGGCACTACGAATGGATAATAAATATGCAGCTGCTAAAAGCTGTGTGTGCCGGAGACAATTTGATTGGTCGGGTCTGCTTTGTGCACTGGAGTGGAAAAGCATAGCGACGACGTTTTGGTAGCTGTCTAATATTGAGAAGTCCTTTTATAGAAGGATAAAATTATACAGATACTTACGGTGCCGCACAGACGCTTTATTATAGTAACAGATGGTAACAAATTGTTTGTGTTTAAAAAAAAAATTAAAAATCATACATCTCATTTGCGGATGAAATGCTGTGATATGTGACCGAGTTCCCGTATCCATAATATATATGAGTGAAAATTCAGTAAAATTTATAACAGAAAAACCTTTTTACTGTTAGAAGATTTGCATTTAGAAAAATGTAATCTTTACAAAGGACATCTGGTTGGGAAGCAACTCCAAAAATTTGTTAAAAAAAATATTATACACTTGCAAACTTTATCAACATTTCCAGTATTAACACAAGGTCACCGAATCCCTTCTACTTTCTGAAATTGAACATACTGTTAACAAGTCAGGAAATGGTCGGTTGACTTCATTTTTTAGGGGGAAACCGTCAGAAGGAAAATAATATTTCTTCTTAGCCAGGTAAACCTTCACTTCTTCATTTGGTGAGTCTATGCATTACCGTCAGTGTAATGTCAATGAATACGATACTTTCTGAAACTTCAGAATGAATATTCTATGAGAAATTGCTTTGCATCAAATTCTCAAGTTCCATGGCGAGGAAGTGGTTTGATGTCTCTGGCCCGCATGTATGCCAAAAACTGTCCCGGTAGCTCTTCCAACAGGGCTTGAACCACAGAAAGCTGTCCACCTGTCCATGTCACAATAAATATAAACCTATTTATAAAATACGGAAAATGATAAAGAAAAACATCATTTTGAATTTGCAACACCTTGTAAAGCCAGCCAGCATTAGATCCAAATGTCGACGAAAAGAAACATACCAATATATAACTGTTTTAAGTTTAGGCAGTATGAAAATGAAATATTCACTATAAATCATCATGGCATAAAATAAAATTGAAGGCAATTGAAGGTCTAAGATAAATCTAAGCTAAACACCAGTTTTCCAACAGTTATTATTATCTATTCTGTAACGATTAATTATTATTATTATTATTTGGCAACAACTTTTAAAAGAGTGTTTCTCCAAAAACTTGTTTCAACCTCAATGCCGAACAGAGATTAACAGTGAAAAGTAAAGGCATGACATGAAATGATGTAATAAGCACTTTCCTAAAGGAACATGACCAGAGATGACATCGAGTAAAGTCCCAAAAGGGCTAAGCAAGGATTATATGGATTGGCTTTCAGAACTCAATCCTTGTCCATAACATCATAGATCAATTTGGCATGGACTCTGTCAGCTTCCAATTCAAATTTCAGCATATTAGTTTTACAAGGACAGAGATCCATTTTATACTCACCGTGAACTTCTCGCATTGGAACAAATTGTACTATATCTCTCGTAGCCACCCTACCAGTAGAACTCTCCAATCGAACTCCTTGATCGGCATCAAGGATCTGAAAAGGAGCAAAATTAATTCTAAGGGACAGATTTGGAACAGGTGCAATGGCATTGTCTCATCCTAGAGTTAAACATAAAAAGAGCATACATGTAACTAAATGTTTTGGATGATAAAGACAGGAAGACACACCTCCATTTGTGTAAAGTCTGCACCTCCTACTCCAACTATAAGAATTGATAGTGGAAGATCAGATGCCTTCACCAAAGCATCTTTAGTTTCTTGGAGATCTGTGAGCACTCCATCCTACAAAATGTGCAACTAACTTATCACTCAGAAAGAAAAAAGAAAAAATTTGGGAAAGAAATGCACGTGAAAGTCACAGTTTAATACCGTTATGATGAGCAAGACAAAATACTTGCTGTTATTGCTCGAGAGAGACTGACCAGCAACTTGCGCAGCTGTGTTGATCACTTGGCCAAATAAAGTAGGTCCAGCCAGAGCAACATTGCTCAGAGCAATTGCATAGGCAGCCATGATTCCTTCAATACCTTCCACCTATTAAATAAGGAAATTCAACAAATTGGTCAAATGCTGCAATTTGTGGTAAAAAGGACCTGTTCATGGGCATCAATGAACACCAAAAAACAGAGGAATTGAGTAGATTAAGAAAATAAATATTCTCAAGGAACAATATTTCAATAACGTCAGCATACAAGAAAATATCTAATTGTCATATTAGACATCATTTGATCTGGTATAAAGTTAATGTCAACATCTTTCTGTGCATATAAGCTCCTTTAACTGGAAGACATATAGCATCCAATTAAGACTATGACCTACAGCCACCTCCACCCTACCCTTGATCCAGACCTAAGTCAAGGCAAGCATTACTTTATTTATTTATTTTTGCGCATCATATATGGACGAAACTAATGATGAGCAAAGTGTAACGATGACCTTTGATTCAAAGACACTTCTGAATAAGAGAAGTGAGATGGCATATTAACATATGTAAAAGAAAGACTAATGTAATATTGATGAAATCTCAAGGAAAGAAAAAAGTCACATGTAATTAACATTAAATAATGGTTCATGAACCTTGATCCACTTACCTCAAAGCCACTTGGACTTCCATTCAAGTTGAAACAATGTGATATTGTACCAGCAGGTGTCCTTCCCCCAAAGCCCCATGCAGGGAAACGCCTATCGGAATCATAAAATTGTATTACCTCCCCAACCTCCATTATAGCCTGCAAAACAAACTTGCAGATCAATTTAGCAGTCAATTCATTGAAATATGCAGGTTTTTTTTTTCCTCCTGACACATAAATGATAGTCTAAGCTTAAGCAGAAACAAAAAGTACAAATAAGTTCAATAAACCTTAGATATTTTTACTGAAAATATTATGGTATCTCAGCTTGAAAAACAACAGGCATTTTCCATTATTGATAAAAGATTTATATCAGAAGCGTAATATTATTATAAAAGATTCAGAGGGGAACAGCTATCACACTACCTGCTGATAAGAATTCAATCGGCCTGAGGGATCAATATGGTGCAATGAATCTGGATTTCGAGGATTTCCATTTGATGCTGAGTGCAAAATCACAAATCAGATATCAAACTGAAACAAAATGTGGCGTGGGGATGACAAAACTAGATAATATAAAGTTATTTACCTGTGAAGTCAACGGCAACCATAAAATTAAGCTCAAATCCACTTGAAATATAATCCAGAAAACTGTACTCTTCCTTCTCTAAATATCGGTCCACATACAGCTGACCCTTCAGAACCTACAAGACAAAACATGTAATCAGAGAAGAGAGTGCCATCCCATACTAAATTGCGCGGCAGGTAAGGAATAGCACCTTCTCATGACCTTGATGAGAAGGTTTGATGAAATTTGAACCACTCCGTTCTCTATGAAGATCTTCCAGGTCAGCTACTGATTTCTGAAGCTTCCTGAAGAAAAAAATTAAAAGATATAATACCACAAGTGCTCTAAACCACTAAAACTGTTAACAAAAAAAAAGGAAGACATAATTAATTACCCAATAAGAGTGTGATTGCCACTGCTGTTAAAATCAAAACATTCAATAACCAGTGGGTTATCCTGCATCACAGTCAGATAATTAAAACCTAAATGAATTTTTCTTAACCCAAGTTGAAAATACCACCAGAATTGTGCAAGTCTAGTCCACCATCTAACTAAAAATGTCATTAAATTGTAACAAACTTGTGTCAATAAAAAAAAGAAAAAAGAAATATATCAAGCTTGCCTTGCTTCCAAACTGCTGCATGCTCAAATGTAGGGGCCTCCAAACTGGATTTAAATTATTGTTCACCACTTCAGTCTTGCATATTGGTACGGACCCTCCATTCTCAACTATTCGAGATATTCTTAAGAAAGGGTCCTTTAGGAAAAAAATGAGAAAAAAAAGGACAAAAATTAATAATTTAACACTATATAAAGCACTACATGTAAGTTATATAAAGCTCTAAAACTGGACGCCTTTATAATACATACACTTAAAGAAAATAAATCCTTATTCTCCAAGTTGGAACAACGGAATGTTAGCTCAATGGCAGTTCTGGAAGCAACTGTTTCCTCAGCATTTATAGTTAGTGTCCCTAAATTTCTCAAAATTCCATGCCCATTTCCATTATCGAGATTCAGGGTTAATGTCCGATTCTGTTTGGTCACTATCTGCCATGACAAAAAAGGAAATCATAAACATGCATCAGCTTTAAGTACATAACATGACAACTATATCTTTGAAAATGGCTATTATTCCTAACATTAGCACAAGCATATTCATATCCTTTCTAGCTGCAGCAGTGGTTCTACAATGCAGGTCATCTATTAGCTTTCCTTGCAAAATAATTAAAACTGTTACAAAACAAAGGAATTATATAAAACTGGACAATTATATTTATGAGAAATATATCTTGAATGTTGGTATAAAAAATGTTGCCTATATATATAATGGAGTCCAACACACTGTAGGAACAATTAATCTTCCTATAAAAAAGCTATCAAAAATTTCTGTAACATATATATTTATACTAGAGATACAATAGTCAAGTAGGAACATAATTCCTATCATTACTATAGTCACACCTGGCAGCCCCAATGAAAATTATATTAAACACAGAAAACTGCATCACAATATTCTATATATACCAAATCATGGGTAACAAAAAACAATTCATACATCCTATAAATTTAACAAGCAATATATATAATATCATATCATTATATCGTAATATATATAAAAGTAAGAATAGAGGGGGATAGACAAAAATGATCGTAAAGTACCTACTATATCTATTTTATATATGACTCTTAATAATGGACAAATTAGTAATTTGATAAAATTTGAGATAAACATACATTCTTATAATTCATTATAAATAAAATATCATAATAAGACAAAACAAATTAATAAAAAAACAAAAAAATTATATAAAAACCAAATAGTGATTAATAATGAGTTTAATATCTAATAATCACGTGCAACGCATGTTAATAAAAAACTAGTATATATAAAAATAGGAATAGGAGGGACAAGTAAAATAACCATAAAATACTTAATACCTCTATTTTATATATAACTTTTAATAATGGACAAATTAGTAATTTGGGAGGACCCCTTTATTTACTATGAACAAAATACTATAAAATAATATAAAATTTGAGATAAACATGCACTCTCGTAATTCACTATGAATAAAATATCATAATATTATATAATTCGCTATAAATAAAATACTACATTATTATGAATAAAGTTACACTATTAGTTAAAATACAAACTATTAACATATGAATTATTAAATTTGAGATAAACATGCGCTCCCAATCCAAATATTAGTAACATTAATTAGTTAATTAACATTTCAAATAAGACAAAATAAATTAATAAAAAATAAAAAATATGCATATAAAAATCAAATGATGATTAATGACAAGTCCAATATCTAATAATCACTTGCAATGTATGTTAATAAAAAACTAGTATATATAAAAGTGGAAATAGGGAAACAGACAAAATGATTATAAAATACCTACCACCTCTATTTTATATATGACTCTTAATAATGAACAAATTAGTAATTTGATAAAATTTGAGATAAACATGCACTTCTATAATTCACTATAAATAAAATAGTGAATAATAAGACGAAACAAATTAATAAAAAACAAAAATAAATTATATAAAAATCAAATGGAGATTAATGACAAGTCTAATAACGTGCAATGCACATTAATGAAAAACTAGAAGTACCAAAGGCAACTAACCTCGGATAGAACACAACTAGCTTCTCCCAAAAACTGTTGATCTTTCAATTTCAGTGACTGCAAGGCAACCAAATATTAACAGGCAAAGATGTAAGAACTAGGAAGAAAACATTATTTTCTATCTTCTTTTAGATATGATAGGAAGGACAACAAATTGAAAAAGTTTATTGGAAAAAGAAATAACTTTACCCTCCACTTTTTCAGAAAGGAACTAAGAAGAAAACATTTTTTTCTATCTTCCTTTAGATATGATAGGAAGGACAACAAATTGAAAAAGTTTATTGGAAAAAGAAATAACTTTACCCTCCAATTTTTCAAAAAGGAAAAAAAGCAGCCTAAAGCTTACTTTTACTTGTATGATCCATTCCTCTACTTTCTCCACTATTCCAGATATAAGAAGGTTTTTCCCTCTCTTTAATTCCATTCTCCACTTTAATTATATTATAATCTTTTTCTTTTTCCGTCTTTTTTCTTCTTCCTACTATATTACCACCAAGAAGCTATCTACTGCATTCAACTAATATGATCAACCAATAACATTATCACTAAATAATTAGCAGAGCTACAAAAATTTCTCCGAACTTTTCCGTGTCTAATCATCAAAAAAGTAAGCCAATATTATAGATAAATCTTAGAAACAGAAAATATAACATACCTTCACAGGTAAGTTGTGATACTCAGTATCTACGTCGTAGATATGGAAGCTGGAGGGATGGAAAAGCACAAGTTCAACAGTGAAATTAAAAAGAAAGATACTTATAGAAAACTAACATCTCAAAATGATTATTTCAAAAGGATGTAATGAGCTCACACTAGTGGCTGCACTGTCTCAAATTGATAAGCAATTGTAATCTTTTCAATCCACGAAGGATTTAAGTTGTTTAAAATAACCTCAGTACGACCAACTTCCTCTAGATTCCCGTCCCTTTTCTTTATATACACAACTGCCATTGGGTCACTCTAGGACAACAAAAATGGATGTTAGTCCAAAACTTTAAAAAAGCAATCCTCATGAAATATGGCAAGTCTTACCCATACTTTTGAGAAAATAAATTGCAAATGGAGTCAACACTCATCCATATTTTTTTTATAGATCAATCATACTAAATGCCAAAGCCACCCACGTGCAACCCACCCACCGCACCCTTAAACATTCATGCAAAGGAAAAAGGTAAAAGCATATAGCATTCAACCTATGTTCAATACATCAGGATGACAACTAACACATCATACAGTTGTGAAGTTGAGACATAAACTACCAGCAATGCATAACATGTGATCTTGACAATTATTTTCCTCAATCTAGCGATGATAAAAGTTACAAGGCAGACCCTTAAACAAAAGCAGATGATAGAAGTGACAAAAAGATTTAAATTAGAAAAAGAAAAGGGAAAGAGGAGAAACCCATCATAAGATAACACAACAATCTGTCAGCATAACAAAAGATTAAACCTAAAATAATGAATATAAGATTTCAGATTACAGTCAAAAGAAACACACCTTTGATGTGATGTCACGATCAAGTAACTTTGAAGCTGATAAAGACAACTGCATTTACATATTTGAAAAACATGAATACATAATGAGGAATAAATAAAACAAGGAAAGTGAGATAAAAGGATTTGCTTATATGCATACCTGTGACAAACAAACTGAATACATAAGTATTCATAAGTTTACATGTGATACACTATTGATTATTTAAACATATAAAATATTACAACATATTAACTTATTAAAGAGTTTAGCCAGTCATTGACTGCACAATATACAAGTTTCAAATAAAATGGTGAAAATCCTAGTCTTGAAATAGAAGTAATTCTCATACTAGATATATTTGTCTTCAACATGAACAAAAGTAGTCATGTGCACATGGGTTCAACATTATGTACACTATTTTCTGCACTATACTCATATCTGAGGCCGACATTGAAAATGAGAGCATAACAGAAGTTGCAACAAGGAAATATAATCTAGGCTCTTGAACAATGCACACACCATGAACAGTGTTTGAGGGCCTTATGATTCAGTCTTTAATTGCACACACACATATATATATAAGAGAGAGAAAGAGAGGAGATATATATTTAGTGAAACAATAAAGTCATTGTTATATGACCAAAGGATTGTTAGTTTAAGTCATTTAAAAGGCCTTCTTCTAAAAAAGCAGGGCGAAGGCTATATAAAATGACCCTCCGATTTTTATGAAATGGGGAATCTCATTTACTGGGGTGTAGAAATTCAATTAGAAAAGACAAGAAGAAGAAAAGGAATAGGTGAACACAAATTTCTAAAGGAATCCCCAAATGCATTTTTACATATGAAGGCTACAACACAAGCAAAAAGGCCAAAAGAGACAATTAGTAAAAGAATAAGGACTTTGCTTTATTTTTGGCATCAAATGAGATAAAAGGATCAATAATGTCTCATTCCCGAAAAATTGTACCAGCATCTAAAATTGAAATGTCCCACCTGGAACGATCTCAAGGACAATCTTCAACAGGAAGTCAACTAAACTGGAAACATGTGGGGCAATGGTGACTAAAAAAAAAGTCAACCTTAAAAAAAATAAAGAATTTTGGCTGTCACATCAATGCAGAAATAGTAATAGTGAAAAAACCTCTGCAATAAAATTAGCTCAACTTCTCTCAAATATGTTTAGATTCTCATAACGTTTCATGGAGACCAGAGCATGTATTCAACATTATCCAACATGCACTATAAATAAAGATGAAAAGTTTAAACAGTACGATTATGCGATTCCAATACCCATCAGCACACACAGAAAGAGCATATTTTTCCAAAAGATTTCTCCAAATAAAATCAAACAACAGAAAAAGTAGTAGCAGAGTTTTTACGTGTTGTTAAGATTAGATAATTTCACTCATTAATTTATAATGGATATATGAACTAAAGCCAGGAGATGAATGCTAAGGACACTCCCCATTTTTCAACACTCTCCAACAATCACTTGGTGATTGGTTGGGGAGGAGAGAGAATAAAAAGAGAGAAAAAGAAAAATTATTTTTAGAAATTTCTCTCCCGTCACCAACCCACCAACCAATCGAAGTGTGCTTAGCATTCCTCAAGCCAGAATTTGGAACCATGGAGAACGTTGCCGAAGCCCGTTTGTCATAATTTTAGGCAAGACGATCAATTCCAAAAGCCTAAATCAACCGAGACACTCATTATGTACTATCCACACAATTTTTATCTAGTTAAAATCTTGTTTTTTTTTGTTTTCGTCCAAATTGCCCAGTGAAAGACAATAGATTGCAAAGTACGGGTGCATTTTTGGAGGGTGTGCTCCCAATAAATTCTATAAACCAGAACCACAAAAACTCAAAAGTCAAAATACATACACAAATATTCGAACTCATATGAAATAGTTTTTTCCCTTCTCTCTTTATTCAGAAACAGAGCACAAAACCCTGACCACTTAATTAGTAAAGTAGTTACAAATCTTCGAAAAACAAAACGGAAGAAGACAAACAAACGAACAAAAAATTTCAGTAACTAAACAAAACAAGAACACTAGAAAACAGTATTTAAGATTATGCACTGGACAAAAAGCACGCATACTACATAGATACATGTAAATATAGACCTCAATTTGGGAGAAAAGAGGATGGAGACCGCGAGAACGGAAGAAGAAATCAATAGCGTCATTGAAGGCAGCATTGTTGGGCGGATCGGTGGGCCGGCGATGGGCCCCTCCGATTGCCTGTTTCCCTCCTCTCACATCACCCGAAACGCACCCTCCCATCTCTCTGTAAAATCTAAAAACTAGAATTAGAAAACCAAAATCTATGTAAATGCTATCAAATATGAAACTCTATTATTCGATTCTATCAATCAGCGGTTCAGGCGGGCAACGAATACGAATATATAGGGAATGAGGGTTGGTCCTTCTCCTTGTTTTGATTATATGGAAAAATATACAATAAATCAAACAGAATTTGATGGAAATCAATGAGGAAATTTTCGCGCAATTCTTTTTCTTCTAATT
>CATIWF010099399.1:0-16946 GCA_949630135.1 Balakata baccata
TAAATAATAATATTATAGATAGAAAATAATTAATATTTGTAGATAAAAATATCAAATATTTTAGAATAAAATTTTAATTTAAAATAATATTTGTTTAGTAATAGAAAAATTAAATAATAAATATTTGTTTAGTAATAAAAATATCAAATATTTTAGATAAAAATATTCCTTCATTACCAATAACTGAAATTAAAAAATTAATAATTTAATAATTTTAAAAGTATAAATATAAATTATATGTTATATAAGCTCTCTGAATTTAATTCAGTAAACTGGGCCATAACCCATAATGCATTGAAATGACGATACGGAGACGCATTGCTACTAGTTTGTAAATAAGCATAAGATCTTAGTGAACACATTGATATTGACGTTTTTGTTTACAAGAAAAATAATTAAATTAGAAATATATTAGTAGGAATAAATATAAATTTGTTAAAAATTATGGAGAATCATATAGTAAAAAAATTTATAATATTCAGATTAATAACATAATAAATTGGCTTAAAATATATAAATTTGATAGTATTATAGTGATTAAAATATCTATAATTCGAACTATGTAACCTACTGACGACTATAACCTGATTTGTTTTTTCTATTGGGTCGAAAATGTTTTTCCTATCTAAATCGCTCCACGCACAAAAATACCACAACGAGACGATGAAAATAAAATATCGTGACAAGACGACAAAACCCAATACCGAAATAAGACGATAAAATTATAAAAAACAAAACAAATAAAATAAAACGCATAAATCTATAAAATAACTACTTATTTTAGAAATAAAATACTAAAAAATATATAAAGAGATGATTTGAGACCAATAATAATAAAAAATCTTCACTAGTTGCTTAAAAAAGATTGTGGGCTAGAAACAGAGAAAAAAAAAAGTTACAGAAAAAAGTCGGTTAAGGTTGATAATAATGTGGTTACATTGATATTGTCATTCGCTAAAACTCTTCTAATATTTTTATATTATTTATTTTTATAATTTCTCTAATTCAATAATATCTTGACAGCTAGGGTTCATATTTTTTATAAAGGAAAAACTTGTTTAGTAATGCTATCAACAATTTCTAAACACTTTATATTATAAAATTTTAATATAAAAAATATCTTTTTTATAATATATTAATTTTTATTATAAAAATAATAATATTTTATAAATAAAAAAATAAGTATATTTTTTATATTGAAAATATATTATGTAAAGTATTTAAAAAAGTATTGATTATATTTTTCAAAATTTTTAAATAATAATGTTTTAATATTTATTTTAACTTTTCGAAATAGTCTTAGTATTTTTTTTTTTGAAAGAAAAAATTAATGAAGATCAGAATTAGACTACTCTAGAATTAAAAAACGTCCCTTATGTCGATAGCCGTCAAAGTTAATGTGCACGGGAAAAACTGTTCGAATATATATATATATATATATAAGAAAAACAGTTATAAAAAATTTATAAAAAAAATAACAAGTAATTCATAAGCTTTAAACAAAAAAAGGCACAATGAATACAAAGATGGGACACACATTACTATATGAGAATCCTGATCCAACTAGAATTGTACCTCTATGGAATTGGACACTTATTCAAATTGTGAAATCCTTATTTGCGCATAGTTAGGTAAACCCATGACCTATAAGTAAAATTAGAATATCCATTTCAGGTATATTATATATTTTTTTTTCAGGCAATATATATTTTCAGTCAGTCAATTAAAACTACAAACTAAAACTAATTTTGTTCATATCAAATAAGACATTAAGGAAAACAAAATATTCTCTCATAAATTTTAAAGTAACTCCGTACTAAAAATTCGAATTTGAGATATCTAATTAAACTGGAGGGATATATGTTATCTCATTTATACCCTTATAGTTATATTACCATATACTTATAACTCTGTTTGATTGCTTGCATAATTTCTTATAAACTCTTTGGTGCCATCTTTTTAATCCTTTCCACAAAGTTATTAATTAATAAATATTATTGTCATCTTAAATATGTACTTAATTTACATCAATCACCAAATGACAAAAGACATAATCAGGTACCTATTTTTATCCATTTTTATTATTTTTCCCTTTTGATAAGTTTTTCATTCAAATTGTAATTTATATTTTATTTTAATTAATTTTTACCTATTAAAAATTTAAATTTTGGTCATAATATGCCTACTGTTACACTAAAAATAGTACATGTATTTTATGTGTCCATAATTTTATAACATGTTATGTTATAATATGATAGCTAAATATATTGTATTTTTAAAATATTAAATAGTTAAGTAGACAAAAAGCAAAGTAGACAGCAACCCAACCGAAGAATTAGACTTTTTTTGAATGGTTGGTCCATTCAATCTAAATCGAAACTTGGGCCATATATTTGAAATCAGTAACTACTCCCATCATTTTAAAATGATTATTCATTTGTTAGTATTGCATTAGAAATGAGGAAAGTTTTATTCTTTTTTCTAATTATCTAACAATTTGCACTCGCATTGGGTAGACTTATTAAAAAAATAAAATATTCTTTCCCAAATTTTAAAAATACTCTATTCAGAATTCAAATTTAAGACATTTAATTAAAAAAAAAAGATACTTACTATTGTTATAAAAAAAAATATAATAGAATTGTAAATTCAATATTCAAAAACAGTAGAAAGTAGAAAATCAATCTGAGGTCTGTGTAGCACACAGTTTCCTTAAGACAAATTCGCCTCCTACACTGATGTTTAGGATAACCGACGTTTGTCTCCCAGGATACAACAGATTTCAAATAGTTGTTGAACACACAACATCTACTTACAGCGAATTTTTAACTTGTCATACTCTATCACTTGAGAAGAAGGAGGAGAAGAAAGAAAGAAACACTTCAAGAACAATCAAAGTATACTCTTCATTAACCCCTCAAAATTCAAGCCTAAACCAACTATTTATATTAGATGAAAGAGACATGTGATTAATTGTGATTAATTTTCTTTAAAAGCTGTCAATAATGCTTTGTAACTATCAAATAATGATAAAATTAATTATTGAAATATCAGAAATTGACATTCTAAAAGACATGAATTTCAAAAATCCATTCTGTAACAAAATCCACACGGGCGTGTACACTTAAAAGTACAAAGCTTTTAATGTCCCATATACAGTATACGTAAACAAATCTAAAAGAGACGGCTATTAGTTTAATGAAAAAATTAAAAAGAGAAAAATATGTATCAAAGTGATAATAGAAAAAAAAAAAAATACTAAGACGACTTCAAAGATTGATTAATTATCTTTTTTCTGTCTTCTGTCTTCTATCTTCAAATGCTAACGCTGCAACTTTTTGTTGGATTTTTAATTTTAGTTAGTTAATACAATTTTTTTTTTAAATATTAAATCAGAAAGTTGACATGAGGGCTAATGCATGCAATAGTTAAGTTGCAAATGAAAGCAAGTTTCACCTTATGAAGAGTGCCATCATATCCAACTGCAGTCACAACATCTGCCTCTTCCCTTATTACCAGAAAACCTCATAATTTTTGTATACAATAAATAATTTAACAAATCTTATTATGAACACCTCAATTAAGTTCAATATTGAGAAAGTTGTAATGCAAACCTCTCTTGTTATGTCAACTGCATGGTAAGGACCTGACGTTAAAGGTTCACATATCTTACCACACAATGAAGTGGAAATTTTCACTTGTTGAAGGAAATACAAGGCCAGGCAAGCATGCAATTTAAAGAGTACAATTCATGGCAGAATCATTATGAATAACCCAAAGAAGCTCAGAGATAGTCAAAACATTCTTCTAATTCAAATTAAAGAAGTTCAAAACAATCAATATAAGCTTCAAGTTAGTGCCAAAATTTAACAATCTCGCTGTCAAACAACTAGTGCAAGTTATTCTAACTGCAAGAAAAAGAAATAAATAGTTCTCATATTTGATCACTTGATGACAGGATAAGATTAACCTGTAAAAGATTTCAAATTACAACCTAGTATTTACAATTATGTAAAACATATTAGCAAGTATATTATTATTTTGATGCCATTTGTTGAAATGAAAAGGAATCAATAAAGCCACAATTACAAAATAGGAATGTCCACACTGTTGCTCTCTCGAAGTAAAACTTGAACATGCTGTTGTTAGAAATCTTTGGCAGATCCCACAACCAGTGTACCATATATATTTGGCATTCACTAAGCTTTTACCGGCATATATGCAAAATTAATGAACATTTAAGTGAGGAACATGGGGCAAAAATTATTAATAAAAATTGCAAACTTGTAAGACTTTTAGTTGATAGATAAGAGTTTTGCTACTCAGCCCGTCTGATATAATGCCCGCCTATATACTTTTATAACATTACCCTTTTCATTTGTTTTTTTTTTCCTTAGTTTCCTATTAAATGGTACTGTTTACTTTTTTTTTTAATTCTTTTATTCAATTATTTCATTTTTACTCTTAAATATTTAATATATCAGTTTTTATATTAAAAAAAAAAATCCTTTTTATCATTAAATTTTCAATCCTAAACTTTAAACTCTAAATCCTAAAACTTGAGACCTAGCTCAAGTGGTAAGGTCATTTGCTCTTGGAAGGTGAGGTCTTGAGTTCAAGTCTTCTCTTCCGCATTATATGAGATTTCGCCTTTATGGCGAGTACAATGGATGATTATCTCCTGCTGTGTAGCCACGTCTGCTGGGTAGCCACAGTCTGCTGGGCCTTTTAAATATATCTGTGAGGTGTCATTTCTCCCTAGTACCAAAAAAAAAAAAACTCTAAATCCTAAATTGTAATATTCTAAATTCTAAACTCTAAATCCTAACCCTAAACTCTAAACCCAAAACTCTAAACTCTAAATTTTAAACCATAAACCCTAAATTCTAAATCTTAAACTCTAAAACCTTAAACTTTAAATCCTAAATTCTTAATTCTAAACCTCAATTTGCTTAAGAACTCAGTTTTTATGAATTATTATGAAATAAATTAAGATAAAAAAATTTATTTAGAATATTATATTTAATAATAAGAACACTTTGTGGGTTTTTCTTTTATTTTATTTTTAAGTTGGATATTTATGTAAAAGATCACAAAAGGAGGGACACAAAGAAAAATTATTGTTCAATGTAAGTAGACACAGTAATAGGCGGGACAAAAACCGGTGGGCTCTATAGAATTTTTCAATAGATAAATAGTGGATGAGTTCCATTTACACATGGGGACATCCATAATGATGAATCGACTTTGGTGTTTTTTTGCAATTTCCAAAGTATATCTAAAGTATTTCCAAGTATAACCGATATATACCTATAAAATTTCTAAAGGTACATTTAAAGTATCTATAAAATATATCCAAAATATTCTCAGAAAATTTCTCCTAAAAAATTTCTTGAAAATTTTCAAGATATATTCAAAGTATGCTTATAGCCTTTTGTTTTCGATTGTTTTAGACTGAAGGTATCTCCAAAATATATTTACAGTATACTCAAGGTATACCGGACTTTATAGCTTTTGTTCACAATTGTTTTAGACTAAAGGTATCCCCAAGATATACTCAATGTATACCTAAGATGTTGGTGTAATTGTAAAAAGTATTTTTAGATAAAATTAAAAAAAAAATTGAGAGCATATGAAGGTGTAATTATTTCTCATTTTTTTGGTATTTATGTAAAATTTTCTTTAGTTTTTCAATCATAATTCTTAATAAAACGGTCTAAAGTGCACGGGATATCTAAAGTTTTTTTTTTTTTACTGGAGAGGGAAAAACCCATTAGACAGACATCAATCTAGACCAGGATACGCCTAGCATTTGGATCGCTTTTAGGGTGTAAGCGAGTGACAATGTTGTTGAACAATGCCAGATCAATCAGGTAGGGTCAAGAATTTATGAGGCTTTTTAATTTTTAAACAATTTTTTTTAATTTTTTAAAATTTCCTTTTTTTATATGCACAATCACTAATTAAATTTAGTAAATAATCCTTTTTCAATAAAAATATGACCAAATTATTCAAATTTTCTTATAACGTTGTTGAACGTAAACAAAATTTTATTGATTTTAATTTGATTTTTTTTTTTGCTAAAGCTACAATAACATAAATAGTTAACAATATTCTATAGTTTATAAATGCCGGATAAACATGTAGGCTAAATGTTGGTTTCTTCCATGATTATCCTGCATCAAATGGTCTTGGTCTTTTCCTGTTTAAATTTGTGTAAGAATAATAGCAATAAGGGATTAATACTACTTTGTCCTTAAAGACATTTGACTCTAGTATAATGACAAATTAAATGATTATTCTAAATAATAAAAAAATCTTCTTCATTAATGAAGATGGTCCATAACTTTCAAATTTTGTTTTTCTTAAGCTGTCCCTTACTAGTCCACCTTTGGCAATTAGGTTTTGGGCTACGTGTCATAAATTGGTAATAACAATAATAGTTAAAATCATATATTAATATCCACTGCTCTTATATCATAAATTAATTTTATTTTTAAATAAGTTTATGAAATTGATTTCAATAACTCAGCTTTTACCTAAAGCTAGGAAGTTGGCACTTTCTCAAAAGTTAAAAAACACTCAACGTCATTTTGCTTTCAAGTTTGGGATATTCTGGTTCAGCTCTGAAAAATGTATAAAGCCTTGTTATTTCGTGGTTGACTAATTACTCATTAGCACTCAAAGTCAAATCCAAATATTTTTCTATCTAGGTGTGTTGTTCAATGAGAATTCAACATGAAGAAAACAGAAGCTATATTTTTGTTCAGAACAGATTCACAAGCATGACATTATAAAATCTGTAACTTACATAAAGCAAAATACAGGTCAGCATTGATGGACATGTTCATTAGAAATAAAGCAATGTATCTTCATTAATAATTGCTAATAACTTTAGTCTAAACATTATCCCACACCCAAAATTCCAGCAATAAAGAATGGGAAAGCATCATTACCTGAAAAAAGGATCACCACTATATTACAAATATGATTCCAATTACCATGGAACTGCTGTAGTAAAAAGCTAATAACTTGCTTAAAGAGGATGCCACACTTAACAAAACAATGCCCACAATTAAGAAAATCACACCATATAAAAAGAATTCTACAAAGCAAAGGAACAAAGTAAAAAAAGTTAAGAACATCAAAATGAATTGAAAGGAAATGGAATTCAAATGTGAAACAAAAGAAGAGATGAAAAAATCACCTTCTTCAATGGACAGTACAATGGTTTCCAATGATGAACCAGCCATCCTTACATTTATTGTCTTGGCGAAATGAAATCTATAACGATTAATAATAATAATAGTCTAATCAGTAAATGGGGCAAATTTGGACGAAACAGTTGCAGAACAACTCACCTGTCAAACAAACCTCAACATTTGGCCTGCGAAGGCTTAAACTTGAATGTGAAAGTGTCACCTTTAATGAATGGAAAAACTTTTTCAGGTTTTTAAACCTAGACAATCCACAGAGCTCTTTCAAGCTAGACAATCCAGGCATAGAACCTGGTGGCTTAACCACTTGGAAGCTAGGAGATAGCTACAATTTACTAGATTCACCAACCACTATAAACCAATAACATAAATATAAACAACCACTCAGCAAGCAAACCCATTTAATCAATCTCAATAAATAAACTTTTCCGAGCTCATCCGTCATTATTAAATAGAGGAGAAAAAAATTTTGATCCTTCAACAATTCTACTCACATAATCAGTACTTAAACAGTTTTTCTTTCCCTTTGCTTGGTTTTCCTACTCAACCAAACAAAAACTAAAGGAAGAAACAAAACCCATATCATAAACTCAAAAAAGATAATGTTTTCAATGACCGAACAGCAAATCAAAACCCAAAATACGAAATTTACAGACAATATTAGGAATATAGAAAACAAAACAAACGCCAAAGAGACAAGAGAGAGAAGAAAGAGAATAGTACCTACAGAGAGTTCATGTGCAGAGACAACAGATCGAAAATTTGAACATGGAAAAGTAGAATTATCTGAGGCTAATGACTTTATGTTTCGATCATCGTGTGAAACTCCATCAATTTAAGCAGCTTAGGTAATATAGTCTAATTTGGTAATAGAGGTACCTGCTCATTTGGATCGATTAGTAGATCTGGCCCTCTGTAAGTCTTCTTCGAGATGGAGTAGTTCCAAGCATGAATTGATTTTTTCAGATATAATATCAAATAGATAGGTGATAATGGATTTAAGGAAAGCAATAGCTGAGGAACACAAGAAGAAAATAAACAACTTTATCGCTAGCTTGGGATCGAGGAGTTTATGGGAAAGGAGAGAGACGAGAAGGGAACGACAGTGGCAGATGGAAGAGCCGAGGGAAAGTCTGGAGCGTGGAAGAAGAGAGGTAGCGGCGTGGGGGAGAATTTGAGGCGAAATCAGCGTGAAGGAGAATAGCGGGAGCGACGCGGAGGAGAATGGGGTTTTATTTTATAACTTAACACGAAACGGTGTCGTTGTGAATTTATTTTAGTGACCGAAGTCTCTAACCTTAATACAGAACGTGCTAAAAACATTAAGGACGGAAAGCATCTGTCGCTACAACCTTTAGAGAAAACTAAAAACTCAGCAGGCATAGTGACGGCCTCTATCCGTCGCAAATCAATTGAATTGTGACAGATTACATCTGTCACAAACGTGATATCTGAAATCCGTCACAAATTAGGGCTCCAACTTTTACTGCCACAATTAGCTGCCATAATAGGGACGGATAGATTCTGTCGCAGAACATCGTCACTAATCGTTTTTAAAATTTGTTTATTGTAATCACTAGCTTTTCCGTGGCAGATCCGACACTAATTGTGACAGAATAGAGTTTGTCATTAATTTCCATCACAATCATGCCTTTTTCTTGTAGTGCCGTGAATATTTACAAAATTGTCGTCTTGTTTTTTATAGCTGTGTATTTATTTAATTGACAAAATTATTGCTTCTTTTCACATGTGTGATGAGTCGTTGATCCATAATGTTATATAAACTGGGATCTATAATATAACAATCCGGTATTAAGAATTGGATCTAAGTAGACTCTATACTTTCTCCTTTATCTCCATTAGTCATGTTCTCATAGAAGCAAACTTCACGGGCTGACTATCTTTCCCATTTACTGTATGATTTCAGGATTGGCATTCATGTTCTTATAACTCCTCTCCATGGTATTCTTCAATGACTGCAGCATGATCTTGTAGGAACAACCTACGCTCGCTAGTTTGTTGACATTTTTGTGGGTTTAATCCACCTTATTGAATAAAAAAAATTTATAAGTTCAAAAAGATCGAAAATTAAAAGACTGATAGAGTTGAATTTAACTAAAATTTAATATTAACAATGTGAAACATAAAATCAACTTTTATCATCAAAATTAATATATTTTACAAATTTGCTTGGAATAAAAAGGTAATACAAATAATCTCAACTAAAGAGGACTATATGTGGCATAATAACTAAAACTAAAAGAATTGGACAACCAATAGCATAAAAGGTAAAAGAAAAAAAAAGGTGAGAACAATGAATGCGAGAAAGGAGAATCTCATTTAAAAAAAAGCTCATTTTATGATACACTAATTATATCGGTATGCTACGATAAATGAACGGTTCAGATCATAAAATGAATATCTAATAACTCCAATTCTATTATTTTGAATGATTCAGATTATATAGAGCACTGAATCAATGATTTATATAGCAGTATACCAATACAATATGATATATCATAGAAGGACCTTAAAAAAAATGAAAAATTTAAGAATAAAATGAACCAATTTAATTTTTGTCATAGAGGGAATAAAAATCACATTATAATTGAAAATTTTTTATATTTCAAAACTTGTTCATTTAATACCTGATGCATCTATTGATAATATCTTCTAAAGTTAATCCTGATGCATCTATTGATAATTCCCGGTGTTGTAGATAAACTTCAGAATATTGATAAAATCGAAATATATTTCATACTTGGTGCATCTATTTAAGATCGAAATGAGATTCTAAAGTTAATGAAAATATATTTCATACCTAGTGATAATTCCTAGTGTTGCAAATAAACTTCAGAATATTGATAAAATTGAAATATATTATGTGGTCTCAGACAGCAATATCTGACAACCTCCTTTATAAGATCTCGTCCCTTGGTACCATTGCTGAGCGAGATCGACAATGGTTGGGGAAGACCTTACACATCACAAAGTCCCGATTTGTGTAGAGATCCACTATTGTGTGAAACTTGAAAACGTGACTTGCAGATTCTCCGGCATTATCATAGGTGGTAATGTAGGTGCATATATTTTTTGATAGTACAATATAACTTGTAATTGGGTGATAAGTGTTTTTGGGTTGTTGGTTGATCGTCCATAGATATCTATGGAGAGCACTGCATTTGGGTTTTGAATATTTGAAGGGGAGTTTATTTCTCTAGTGCTTTTTCATTGCCTTATTCTTGAGTCTCTACATTAAGGAGACCTTGTAAGTGGTTGGCTCATTACTGTTTATACAAGGAGGAATAATTTCTGATTGGGGCATTTTGTTTTATTATGGATTCTTCCCTCCCTCGTCTCCTGCTCTTTCTACCATTTCCATGTCACCGCAAAGGTAGAAGGATATGAGAATGGTGAACCGAAATTGTTCTGTTACATCCACTTTGATATTTAAGTTGGAGAGGAAGAGGAAGAAAGATAAGTTTTATATAAAATAAAGATTCAACAATATTGAGTTATTATTGCTTCTCTTTTACCGGTTTAGAATACCCTCTTTATATCTCTATTTTTTTTTTATAAAATTGTGTAATCATTTATTTTTGTAGAAATTGACGAAACTTATTCAGATTACAACAAATTTAGTTCTTTGATAAAAATATGTTGTGTCTTATTTTTGACCAAATTATACATACACAAATAAAAGGATTCAAATTTATGAAAATAAAAAATAAAAAGTCTTTGAAAATTTCTACAAGTAAAAAGAAGTAAATCACAAAAATGATCTTAATAAAAAAAAATAAACAAAATAAAAATAGACAGATTAATGCTTCTTGCATCAGCTTGAGTCCACATAAAATTGAGCGTCTGCCGCAGAGTAATCGAGAGATAGGAAGGGTTATGTGTCTGAAAAGACAAGGAAAACTCAGATTCGTGCTATTACAGTTACGGATATCCGCCTGTCAAATCCTGTGTAAATTCAAAAGAGAAAAAAGGATTGATTTTTGCTTGAGCTGCTTTCTTAGTTGTTCGGAATTATTGATTTTGAGGAATAAATAAGTTTTAGCGAACGCATCCGGAGAATTTGATGGAGTCGTCGACGAATTCCAATTCGGCGATTGAGGAATCTGCAAACAAAATAGAGGAAGAGATTGCTAGAGTGGTGGAGGCGGCCAAAGAACTTCAGGAGTCTGCGTCTTCTCTTATCTCCAGATATTCCAACGAAGAGCAGTCACTCCGCCAGCGTGCTCTTTCCCTCGACTCTTCGATCCGCCGCTGCCGTTCCCTTCTCGTGTCTGTCCTTTCCCATAAGCTTCTCGATCCCAAGTTAGCTGATAAGGTTGTTTCCGTTCTTCTATTTCTCATCTGTTGCTTTCCTTAAATTCATAATCTCCTTTCAATTCTTTATATATATGATTTTTTTTTTCTGTGAAAAAAAATTAAATTCATACTTGTACCACTGCAGCTTGAAGAAGATTTACAGAGAGCCAGATGTATCATGTTTGATGGAGATGCAGCTGCTTTTCTTCCTACCAAAGCTGAGGGTTCGAAATATTACTAATTATTCTTATAATTTCACTTTTGTATTTTCATTGGGTAGATTTCCTCATCTATTTGCTTATGCCCCACATCTATATGCAGGCGGCTTTCTCAAAATGTTTCTTGGACCAATTAATGTCCGCGCCTCCCGCAAAGACGTTCAATTGAAGGTTAAAGAGGAGTACAACAGTTATCGGGTCTGCTCTGCTCCTCCTTCCCCTTCTTCTTCTCCATATATCACTCCTTGTTTCCTCTCGTTCTCAACCAATGTCCTTTCTTTTTGGAGCAGGATAGAACCGCCCTTCTGTTTCTTCTTTTTCCATCAATTCTATTGATTCTAAGATCTTGGCTCTGGAATGGATGTTTACCATCATTTCCTGTTCAACTCTACCAGGTAATCTCCTATTCGTGGTTCAAGAATTATCTTGATTTGCTTTTCTCATTTAACACCATATTTCATTGTAATACTTTTGGAATTTAGGCTTGGCTGCTATTCCTCTACACGGGCTTGGCTTTGCGAGAAAATATTCTGAGAGCAAATGGAAGTGATATTCGTCCATGGTAATTGGATGCTAACTCTTACTGCTGTTGAATTTGAATCTTTTGGAAGATTCGTGAAAGTTATGTCAAAGTAGTGTGTGTGTGTGTGTACATATATATATATATATATATATATATATATATATATATATATATATATATATATATATATATATATATATATAGGCAGTACTCGAAATCTTGTAGGCAGCCTACTCTTGACCATATTTTCCTTAAAACCTCTCTGAAGAAGACTTCAAATTTTACTATCTTGGAGTCGTAGAACCTACATAAAAAAGCAAGTAATGGATTAAAAAAGTTGCTTTCTTTACCTTGAAGAGATAATAGTGATCAGAAACAAGTAGGCTGTGGAATGAATAAATTGCAATCTATGACTAATTGCATGCTCAATTTCATCCAAGTTTTCAGATGAAGGTTCTAGGACTTGTGACCTTTATTATGTTATTGACTTTAATATGTGGATCTGGCCTGGTGATCTATACTTCTAAATCTGTAAATTCTATGATTGCTTGATTTGCCTGTTGCTAATGTTACTTTCTTTTTGCCATTTTATTTTATGCATTTGTATTGATCAGTCAACCATGTTTATGCATTGGTCTGTCTCTTTTCTTGAAATTTGTCCGTTCACAAATTCTCCTCCAACCATGTTTATGCATTGCTCTGCTTGCAACTCTGCTGCATTCACAAAGCCATTAGATTCTTAGATGCTTATCTGTTTTCAACATGTCCGCTATTCATTGGAGGTTGGTCATATGGTTAGAGACTAAACCCCATTAGCTGACAATTTAAGATGCCTGCAGCAGTCCAATGGATTAATTTATTGACATTGTGAATAACTTTCAAATAAATTTATTTATTTATTTGTCCCACTTCACCGTTGGCAACAAAAATGTAAAGATCATAGAAATGGTTTAAGAGTGGGTTGATGATCTCTGAACATTAATTTTCAATGCAATGGAGTTTGATGTACTCAAAAACTCTTTCTCCCACCCTCACTCCCGCTCACATTCTCTGCAATCCAGTCTCTTTTACTGGTGGTTCTTTGCTTGACATAGTGAAAACACGATATCTTTTTCTACTTGTGAAACTTAATTTTTATACACTTTTTTTTTTGTTGTCTAAAACATGATTAGGAGACTTAGAATCTTTTTCCTTCTCATAAACATGTATATATGCAGGAGCATATGCTTGCATATATGTAGGAGTCCAGAAAAAGCAAAAGTTCACGTGCCTTTTCATTTAGTGGGTTTTTTCAATCATGAAAATGGATTTTTTTGCATTTGGATGAGAGTGGGAAGGGGCATCAGAGGAAAAGAGGTTGGACTGGGCAAGAATGGGGGATTGATTGATAAGAATATTGTATACCATCAAAAAGTACAGCATGTCGTAAAGTGGTCAATTTATCAGTGAAATTCCACCAACTTTAAAAAAATAATTAACAAAGATAACTGATGTGCTTTTGCAGGTGGATATATCATCATTATTGCGCTATGATAATGGCCCTTGTTAGTCTCACATGGGAGATAAAAGGACAACCTAATTGTACTCAGAAGCAGGTTATTGTTTTTACACTCTCTGCTTATCATAATCACTATTCATATGATCAAGGACTGATAAAATACTATGCAGAGAGGGGTAGAACTTTTCTTGCAGTGGGCCATGATGCAAGGTGTTGCAATGCTTCTACAAAATAGATATCAACGCCAAAGGCTTTACACTCGTATTGCCTTGGGGAAGGTAGCATTTTGAATTTTTTTATGCACTTAAAGCATTTATGTGTATTTTTAGTTGGGTTTTCTGCTTAACTTAAAGCATATATGTGTTTTTAATTATCTTTTCTACTTAGGCTTTCATTTATTTTCCTTCTTTTTTCTTTTGATTTATTTTGTTCAGTATTTTGAAGCTCATTTGGAAGTCTGATTTAAAGGACATGAATTACCTCAACTTCATCTTGGCAGGAGGAAATTTATTATTCAATCTTTATTATTCTTATTTCAGGCCAAGAGAATGGATGTTGTTTGGGGTGAAACAGCTGGTGTAGATGGTCAGTTGTGGATTTTGTGCCCTATTCTGTTTGTTTTGCAGGTGATTCAAGCTTTCTCTTACTGATATTAAGATTTATAAATTGAATATCTGCAATTTTTTTGTGCACAATAGTTTGTTGCACGCTTCATAAAATTTGTATAACATGCAGTAGTTCAATAGTGAATTTTAAAAAAAAAATTATTTTCTTAGATCTGAGATTCTAACAGTTAATTTGTGCAAAAATATGGTTTAGAATTTTTTGCTGGTTTCATTTACTATGGACATAATTGGATAGTTTAATCCATTCGAAAATTTGATAAAATTTTCCAGGAAAACCTTTTATGGGACATAAAATTGGTGAATGAAAAGTATTTTCTTTGGAAAAGTATGGTACTTTCCAATCAAGCTTTGATTTCAAAACGGGAAGTCATTTTATGGGTTTCTACAAATCACACAAAAGAAACAAGCCCAGAGAGAACCTCATTATATGTCCATTGTCCCTTCAACTACTGTTGACGGTTTGCCATCAAGTGCAGTGCATTATTGGTGTCTGCCCGTCTTAAACTTTGTATAATTTTCTGTTCTATTCAAATAAAGCAAAATGAAGGGGAAAAAAAAACATAATCCAACATTTTCATGGTCTCCTTCATTTGGCCAATAACTTTTTCGGTATGTTCCAAAGTAGAAACAGCAAATGATAATTCCTGGTTTTGCAGCTAAACTTCAGAAAATAACATATTATTCACAACATGTTATCAAAATATTTACCACCCTAACATTTTTCCCAAAACAAGTGGATGCTTTTTGAACTGAGCTTGAAGCATTGATGCCGTGCTTGAATGTGATATTTTGAGGTGGGTAATTACATTCTGGTTTTAATACTCTTGCATGCTTCTGCACTTCTTCTCTAGGGATTTGAGGCATATGTTGGTCTGCAGTTGCTCCGGACTGCATTTGTAAGGGTTGTGTCTGAGTGGCAGGTATTCTGTTCTTATAAATTACTTTATTCCGTCTCTGTAGTATGTCATCCGGTATTTATGGTTGATTGATGTATAGACACTAAATTCCAGATGGCAGTATAGTGATCAAACTGTTTTTGGCAGGTAATATTCTGTGGGATCCTTTTGGTATTTATGGCAGTTGGAAACTTCCTTAACACTGTACAGACACTCATGGCAAAGTCGAGGTTTAAGGCAAAAATGAAAAGAAGTAAGAGCAAGCAGGAATTTGATTGAAGCAATTTGGGAAATTTAGGATTACTCTTTTCTCTAGCTATACAGGCTCAATTTTGGATTAAAACATGTTTTTGGTGAAATTGTGGCAATGAAATTTTTCATCATATGATTTTCATTAAACTTATCGTATTCTTATCTTCTGACCATGTAGTTGGCTTAGTAAAGGAGTAGAGTTGGAGGCAAGTGGAAGGTGCGGTGGACTTGTGGAAGTTGTTTGTTCTTTATGTTCATACCATCATATGTTAGTGTGTTTGGGCATAGTTTGAAGCAACGATGGCAATTTCAACATTACATTTAAAGAAATGGTTCGTCATATTTTGACAAAAAAAAAAAAAAAAAGATTTGTCATAATAGTCTATGTGCCAATAGCCTCAGTGAGTCATGCAAATTGTTATTGCCTTCGAAAAGTGGGAAAATAGTTTTATTTTCACTATGCTAGTTTGATTTCCTAAATTCAATAATGTGGTAAATATATGGTAAGGAACATAGAAAGTTTATGCTTTGCATCTTTTTGTTATACCTTTTCAATACCTAGCTAGCCTATCTAATGTTTTTTTTTCTTACCATCCAGACGACTTTGAATTCATGTCGAGCACACCTATTAAAGGGGTAAAGTGCTTCCTCCCAAATTTTAAGGGTGTTTATCTTAACTCCAAATCTAAACCCTAACTTTAAATCCTAAATTTATACTATCAACGCTAAGTCCAAAATCTAATTCTGACTTTAACCCCAATCCTTATTCCATCTCTGACCCTATACCTAAGCTTATATTTTTGTCTGTTTGGATAACTTGTTTTAAGTTATGTTTTTATAAAAGAGTTATTGCTCAAATTGTAGAATAGTAGAGTATCTTGAATAAATCCTAACTTAAACCCTAAACCTTAACCCTAATATGAAAACTAAACTTTTAGCCTAAATCCTAAATTACAAATCCTAAACACTAAATCCGAACTTATGAACCCTAATCTTATCTTAAATATGAATCCTAATCTTATTCCCTACTATAAATCCTAACCCTAAACCCTAACCTTAATCCTTAAATTCTAAACCCTAATCCTAATCCTAACCCTAATCTTACCATACCTTAACTTTACCTTTAAACTAACCATAATCTTAAACATAACTCTAAATCCTAAACCTTAAACCTTAAACCTTAAACTCTGAACCATGAACCCCGAACCGTAAACTTAAATCCTGAACCCTAAAACCAAATCCCAAACCCAAAACCCAAAACCATAAATTCTAATCTTTAAATACTAAATCCTAAACATTGAACAATAGGGTTTAGGGTTTAGGGTTTAGGGTTTAGGGTTTAGGGTTTAGGGTTTAGGGTTTAGGGTTTAGGGTTTAGGGTTTAGGGTTTAGGGTTTAG
>CATIWF010099486.1:0-52926 GCA_949630135.1 Balakata baccata
GGCAGATTTGGTGAAGAAGTTACATAAACAGGTTAAGGAGAGGATTGAAAAGCAAAATGCTAAAATAGCTTCACATGTAAATAAGGGAAGGAAGCCAATGGTTTTTTAGCCTGGAGATTGGGTTTGGATGCATTTTTGTAAAGAGAGGTTTCCACTTTAGAGGAAATCTAAGCTAAACCCCAGAGGAGACGGTCTATTTCAAATACTAGAAATGATTAACGACAATGCATACAAGTGGACCTACCAGGTGAGTATAATGTTAGTGCTTCATTTAATGTGACTAATTTGAGTCCTTTTGATGCAGGTGATGCTTTAGATTTGAGGACAAATCCTTTGGAGGAAAGGGGAAATGTTATGGAGCAACCTATACACCAAGTTTCAAGGATTCAATAAAAGGATCAAGAAGACAAGGATTAAGCTCAACAGGCCTCTAGTTCGATTAGCATGCCTCAAGGTCTCGATCTAAGAAGCTTCAACAAGCCTTAATCAATCATCTACAATGCTTAGTGAATTCGGCTGGTGAAGGTTTACAAGGACATCAAAACTTTGGAACAAGTGCAACTCAAGTTCAATACAACTTAATTCAAATCCAAGTTACTAATAAGTTTAATTAAGAATGTAATGAGCCACTTTTGTTGTGGGCTAGCCGAATATATATGGGGAATTTACTTTAGCTTGCTGGTCTTTTAGATTTAATCTTGTTTATTAGGCTTAAATAAGGGGCTGACAGATTTATTTGTTTTAAAAGAGTCTATTAGTTTCTATTTGGGATATGATTAGATTAGTTTCCATTTGGGATATGATTTGATTAATTTCTATTTGTGTTTAGGCTTTATTAGTTTCCAAATTCTTTAAGGAAAACATTGTAAAGGCTATAAATATGCCTTGGACTAATAGTTGGGCAAATTTTTTAAAAGTTTTTAATCCAAAAAGACTATTTTGTTTTTATCTTTGTGTTCTTGTATAGAATACATGCTTTAAGGAACATTCAAGTAGATCGATCACCTTCTTGTGGAGTGTTTCGAAATTGGAATTCAAAAACAAGTTTTTTTTATTCTAATTCTTGATCATCTTATCTAAGTAATCTGACTTCTAGCCTTCTTATGGGTTGTTGCTGAACTGAGTTTGGAGTTTTTATGTTAATGCTTTGGGGGTTCATATATATATATATATATATATAAAGGGGTTCTCAAGCTTATTCATGGAGGTTCCATATCATTACCAATTTACTCAAGATAGTTGAGACTTCTTTCAAGAAGGAAAGTAAGGTTGTGATGCTAGTGGGCCCTTTGAGTTCTAAGAAAAATAAGAAGTCCACAAAATCTAAGGGACATGTGATTAAGAAAAAGGCTAAAAAGATTGCCCCAAGAGGGACTTGCTTCCATTGTCGCAAGGATAAACATTGGAAAAGAAACTATAAAGCCTATTTAGAGCCCTTGAAGAAGAACGCATTTGTTGCTTCGTCCACTTCATGTATATTTATGATTGAGGTTAATATTGTTTCTAATAATATTGTTTCTAATAATAATATATGAGCATTAGATACTAGATTTAGCTCACATATATGTACTAATATGCAGGGTCTAAGAAACAACAGGCAACTCAACAAGGGAGAGTCGGACCCACATGTTGAAAATGAAGTAAGGGTTGTTGCATTAGTTGTAGAAACCTATATTTTGACACTCCCTAGTATACTTGTTTTGAATTTGGACAATTGTTTTTATGTACTTTCTTTAGTAAAGAATATTATCTTAGTTTCTTATTTGGATAAGAATAGTTTTCATTAAACTTTTAGTAACAATTGTTGTTTTATTACGTTGAATGATGTTCTTTGTGGGACTGCAACATTGTGCAATGATATCTATGTTTTAGATATGTCAAATTCAATCCTCAATATAAATAATAACAAAAGGTTAAAATTGGATATCCCTAAACCATCCTATTTATGGCATTGACATTTTAACCATATAAGTGAGAGATGCATGACTGAACTACACAAGAATGGTAGATTAGGGTCATTTGATTATAAATCATATGACATGTGAATCTTGTTTATTATGCAAGATGACAAAATTACCCTTTAACGGAAATGATGAACATGCTAATGGGCTATTGGATCTAATATATTGAGATGTATATGGCTCAATGTTTACACCAGAGGTGGTTATCTCTACACTACAAAAAATTAATAATCTTGTTACAAAAATATTTTTGACAACTGAAATTTCGTCATTACTAGTACTTTTATTGTGACAATTTAAAAATTTGTCTCTTCAAGCCTTTTTTTTGCAAATAGACTTGTGACAAAAAAATATCTCAAACTATTTTGTCACTACAAGTAAAATAAACAGCACTATGGTGTCAAAAATAATTTTTTCATAATTATTTGTCAAATGTTTCCCACCATTTTTTTGGCGCCAATTTAAAAGTCATATTGTGACAAAAAAAAACTTCATCATCAAATACATTTGTCCCTGTATATAATTGTAGAAGATATTTTTGACAAATACTTTCATCACAATAACTATTATTTATCATTACAAAAAGGCTTAGTTACATAAAAAAATCTTGAATTTTATACTTTATTACAATTATATCTAATTCTTTAAAACTGAGTTTAATTATATAAACTTCTATTCTCATAACAAATCTAACCTCAATATCATTGAACTACATTTAAAACCTAGCTGATCATGATGTAAATTGCCTAATCATTTTAATATGTCATTGGATTGAGTTTGATTAAACAATCCATATCAGCGTTAGCTAGATTCGGAGTGTCATTCAATGATACCAAAACTAAATTTGTTACAAAAATTTAGTTGGATATAATTGTGACAAATTGCAAAGTTCACATTTTTTTTATGTAATTAAACCTTACAAAAACATTTGTCACGACAGACAACATTCAAGTAATAGTTACAAAATATGTTTGTCAATATAGCTTTTATTTATTGTGATAAAATTTACAATTTATGGTGACGATATAAAATTATGATGAAACTAATTTTGTTACTAATAAAGCCCCAATTCTCAATAGTAAAAATAGATTTTATCAAGTCTAAAATGTAGTTTAGTGAATGATAAAAATAATTTGTGACAATGAGAAAATTAAGATTTAACATATGTTTTTTCTACTAATTTAATTAGGGAATTAATGAATTTTTTATCACTTAAATTATAGATTTAGGAATTACCAAATCTTTTAATTATAAATTTTGATGACCTTGTGAATGCTATAGTCACATTTAAAAAGTCTTGTCCGTAGTCTCTTAAACTATTTTACAGGATTAATTATAACAGTCAAAAACACTATTTTGTTTATTTTTTAGTAGTTTTGAGATTTTTTTTTGGTAATATCCTAATATTTTCGGCTCCATGTATATTTATTGAATTTTAACATGAAAAATTTAGGATGCACAATTATTATTATTATTATTATTATTATTATTATTATTATTGCCAAGATAATGCACAATAATTATACTAATACTATTTTAATTGTATTACATAATTAATTTAGTTTATATGAAGTATCTGAATTTTTAAATAATATGACCTATAACTATAGTCCACTAAAATATAGTTTTAATAAAAATAATTAGTTCAATAATTAAATTTTATATAATTTAAATTGATAAAATTAAATAAGTAATAGGATAAATTTTTATTAAGATACTAAAGGGTTAAATAATGGAAACTTGGTTAAATGTGTAATCCCATTTGAAGATATTATTCTGGGAATAGTAAGTGCATATTAGTTTATCAGTTTTTCAATATTTATAAAAGTCCAAACTATATGTATATATATCAAGTAGTATGATTAAATAATTAAGGAAATTTATAGATTATATTTTAAATAAAATAAAATAAAGGATGCAAAACTGTTAATAATAATGAAATAATGGAATATATTTTAGATCAAATTGTCTATCTTTATAATGTATTAGGAACTTTTTTGTGTGTTTTTCAAATGATATGCTTGAATGCATAACCCATCTTCTTAAGTCCAGTTTAAAGAAGAAAAAAAGTATTCCTTCTAGTAAAAAATAAAATTGATTTCAATCAATTACCCACTGTCAAGTTAGTTCATCATATGCATAGAAGTGGATATCATACGGAGAATTGTAATCTTCTCAGTAACAACCTGGTAATATAAAGAAGCAAAATCTAACTGGCCATTGCCTCTCCACTAGCTCTTGAATCTTAGTTTTCCTCATATTTTCAAGCCTAGGATTCACCATCATCATCATTACTATCGTCATCATTATCACCATCATCTTCTTTGTCATCGGTATCATTATCATAATAGACTTTGATAGTATCATCTTCTTCATCACTAATATATTCTTCATCACTGAAATCATTAATAATCTTATCTCTTGATTGCACCAATCTTTTTTGTGAAAGCACAATGCCACCATCAATCATTTCTAGGGAGACATTTTGTCGAACTAATGGATCCATATTTTCTTCATTAATTTCCTCAATCTCATTAACATCGTCGATAGCATATTGTTGATATGGCTCATCATTAAAAATCAATCCTTCATTTGTTTTTCAATTTTTGGAACATCATATACACGCCTAGGACATACTTTTTGCACACTTTTTCAGCGACCTTCATTTTTTGTGTCTTCAATATAGAAAACTTGTTCTGCTTATGTTGCTAGCACAAAAGGGTCATTTACATACCATTTTTACTTGTATTAACACTAACTAATCGACCATATTTCTTCAATCCATTTCTTTTATCATTTACATTCCACCAATCAAATTTAAACAAAAAGACATGTTTCCCATGACAATATTCAAATTCAATGATATCCTTCGATACATTGTAAAAATCAATTTCTTCTGAGTTATGTTCTTTAACCAGACACCACTATTTTGAGTGCGACAATATTTGTCATGTTCAATTATTTGGAATCTAATTCCATTAACAATTATACCGTTGTAACTTGCAACACGAATATTAGGACCCAACCTTAACACATATAATTGATCTTGTGGTCCTAGTGAGCCATATACATTCAACTATGATACGCATAAAAAAAATAACAAATAAAGAACAACTCAAAATCAAAATATTGATGAATTTCTTGGACATGAAATTTTTACTCGATTATATGAATTAGCCAAAAGCAATAAAGCTTGATTATATTTATTAGTTGTACTTCTTTTAATCCTTTACTAATAGGCCACTCAATTATACTAATTTTAAAAAAATATATATACTTACATGTTGGTTGAACCAAAATGGAATTTCATTTTCATGCCTTTGTTGCACATTAATCAAGCTTTGCCCTTGGATTTTTTCCTTGTGCAAACTATACAAATAATATACAATCAAACATAATTTGAAACTAGTATATTTAAACAAATGAGCTAATGTTATTGTTTTAAGAGAAAAAATAAACTTACTTTAAATATGATTCTATCTCCTCACAGTTGTTAAGTATATACCACTGAATTTTCTTGAAATTAGAAGACAATAACACATCGTACTTTGGAACTTCCAAAGTCCTTATCTTCTATGTAAAAATAGAAAATCCATTGTGTATCTCCAGTTGAGGACCATCATAATTTCTTTCTACTAGATTGTATTTAGTTTTAACTCCATGAAAATTAGAACGAACAAAAACTAAGACATTCCTTATTAATATAAGCCTCGGCAATAGAACCCTCTGGATGATCTTTATTTCTTTCAAGTTCTTTCAAAGTACACAAATACCAATTCACAATTGTAATATAAATTAAAAATTTATATATATTGTATATAAAAAAAATATATATAATAAAAAATATGTAAAAGCTGAAATAAATAAATTATAATATTTTGATGTTACCATTCAATAAAATACATCCACCTATAATGAATTAGCCCTCCTAATTCAAATTCACATGGTAAATGAACAGGAAAATGCACCATAATAACAAAAAATTATGGAGGATATGTCATTTCAAGCTTACATGTTATTAAAATTATATCCTATTGTAACTTATTGATCATGGCTCTATTCAATGTCTTTGAATACAAATCCTTGAAGAAACAACTTAGCTCAGACAGAACATTACATAAATCTTTTTGCAAATAACCATGAGCTACAGCTGTAAGTAATCTTTGTAGGAAGACATGATAGTCATGGCTTTTCATACTTGATATGTTACAATCATTGACATTTACACATCGAGACAGCTTTGAAGCATATCCATTAGGTAATTTAATTGATTTCAATCATTCACAAAATTTCTTCCTTTCTTCTAATAGAAAAGTATAATTTGCAGCTAGCATCATATACTTGTTGCCATTCTGTTTTAAGTGTAACTCTTTCCTTATTCCCATAGCATCTAAATCCATACGAGTCCTAAAATTGTCTTTAGTTTTTCCATTAGTGTTCATCAAAGTTCCCAAAATATTTTCACATACATTTTTTTTATGTGCATCACATCCAAATTATGCCTCAATTTCAATGTTTTCCAATAAGGCAATTAAAAAAATATGCTTTTTTTTGGGGGTCCAATTATGCTCTTGTACTGCACGTTTTCACTTCTCCTTGTAAGATAATTTTCCAAATATAACATCTAGAACTTATTCCAATTGTCTCAATATATCATATCCTGATAAAACTTCAGGTTCAGATTCATAGTCTCGCTTACCATCAAATTTTTTACTCTTTCTCCATGGATGTTTCTTATCCAAATACCTACGGTGACCCATGTAACATTGTTTCTTTCCATTCTTTAAATAAAGCGACCGTGTCCACTCATTACAAATTGGATAAGCTAATTTCCCCTTCGTACTCCACCCAGATAACATCCCATTTGCACGAAAATCATTTATTATGCAGCATGTAATTGAAACACATCACTAGAGTAAGCTTCATAAGTCTCTATACCCTCTTCCCATAATTCTTTCTTTCAACTCCTCTATTAGTGTCTATAAATAAATATCAATATCATTTCCAAGAAAATCTTTACCAGGGATAAGAACAGTCAGAAAAAAAGGCTCTTTCATACACTTCCATAGTGGCAAATTATAAGGTAGTAGAATAATAGGCCACATACTACAAGTGGCTCATATTCCCAAATGGGTTGAACCCATCACTTGCGAGGCCTAGTCGCACATTGCGAGAATCTTGAGCAAACCAATTATATTCCTTATCAAACTCTTTCCATTCCTTTGCATCGGCTAGATGCCCAATTATATCATCATCAACACATTTGTCTTTATGCCATCTCATTTCGTTAGCAGTTTCTTTAGACATGAATAATCTCTGAAGTCTGGGTTTTAAAGGAAATATCTAGCTTTCTTCTGAGCAATCTTCTTGCATTTAGCTAAACCGAACCTCCATCTAGGAGCTCTACAGGTAGGATTAGGACATTGGTCTAGAAAATTCATGCTCTTTTCGATATATGATGCAATTATTCACACATGCATCTATAGTGATATAACCAAGGCCTAGATCGCGCATTAATTTCTTCACCTCATAATAATAGTTTAGAAGTATTTCACCTTTTGGAAGAGCATCCTTAAATAACTCTAGATTTAGACTAAAAGACTTGATAGTGGAATTGGTTATTGCCTTATTATGCAACATCTTGACAAGAAACAATAATTTCGAATACTTCTTGCATCCGAGATATAGTTCAATTTCAGCACCATTTAATAGTCTAGCAAATTTCTTAAGTACTCCTTCAGACACGAAGGAGTCATGATTGGAAGGCAGATTCCCTACATCATATTCCATAAAGTTCCCTCTTTGCATATCATTTAACATTCTCATTGTGTCAATGTCATGATCATCAAATTGATTTTCAAAATTACCTCCACCACATGGATCACTTGTAGAATTATCACCATCCAAGTGAAAAGATTATGATGCCGCAACCCCCTAGAATCTAGTCTAGACGACCTCCAAATCAATTTAGCAATCAAATCTTTAATTCCAATCAATTATTTACTTAACCCCTTTCAACATCTTTTCTCATATTAAGCCAATAAAAGTGTTCTTGCAATATGTCAAGTGTTTTAACAATAACAAAATGACCAATTAGAACCCCATTATGAGCTTCATGTACAAGCAATTCATGCATGGAAAAATTAGGCACACAAAGCTTATTTTCTCTAAACAAGTATCCATCATGCCTATAAAACTTTTGAAAAACATATTGCTCATATGCATTATAAACATTAGCAAAATCAAAATCGGAAGTATACAACTCTCTTATGTATCCAAAGCCCATTAATCTAGAACTCAAAGAAGTGAGAAGAGTGCACCTTCTAGACAATGCATTAGCAACCACATTTTCCTTACCTTGCTTGTACTTGATTACATATGGAAAGGTTTCAATAAATTCCAGCCACTGGGCATGGCATTTGTTTAACTTACCTTAGGCCCTTTAGATGCTCTAATGATTCATGGTCACTATGTATCACGAACTCTTTAGGCCATAGATAATGCTGCCAAATCTACAAAGCCCTCACCAATGCATACAACTCCTTGTCAATAGTTGAGTTGTGCTCCATTCAACTTCTCACTAAAGAATGCAATGGGATGCCTACCTTGCATCAAAACAGCACCAATACCTATCTCGGAGGCATCACATTCAATCTCAAAAGTAGAATTAAAGTCAGGCAAACTCAAAACAGGTGTAGAACAAAGTTTATCTTTTAAAGTGTTAAATGAATGTTCTTGTGCCTCACCCACTTAAAACCAACATCCTTTTTAATGATTTCAGTCAAAGGAGCAGCAATGGTACTAAAGTTTTTCACAAACCTCCTATAAAAACTAGCAAGTCCATGAAAATTTCTAACTTCACTCACAATCCTAGGGGTTGGGTAACTTTAGATAACATCTATTTTTTCCTTTTCTACCTCAATTCCGTTAGCACTAACAACATATCCTAGGAATGTAACTCTATCCCTACAAAATGTGCACTTTTTAAGTTTAGCATACAACTTTTCTCTCCTAAGTGCATCCAAAACAGTTTTAAGATGACATACATGTTCATCAAGTGATTTGCTATAATTCAATATATCATCAAAATAGACAACCATAAACTTACCAATAAACTCATGTAACACATGGTTCATTAACCTCATGAAAGTGCTAGGGGCATTGGTTAGCCCAAATGGCATTACAAGCCACTTATACAAACCGTGCTTAGTTTTGAAGGTTGTCTTCCATTCATCACCAATCTTTATCCTAATTTGGTGATATCCACTCATCAAGTCAATCTTTGTGAACACGCATCGGTATAGGGTGGTGATACTTAACTGTTATGTAGTTAACAACCTTACAATCAACACACATGGGCTAACTCCTATTCTTTTTAGGCACCAATATTACTGGTACAGCACATGGGCTAAGGCTTTCTTAAATATGCCCTCTTACCAATAACTCCTCCACTTGCCTTTGTTCCTTTGTCTCCTTGGGATTACTTCTATAGGCTGGTCAGTTTGAAATTTGACCTCTTGGAATGAAATCAATTTTATGCTCAATTCCTCTTTTTGGCAGTAATCCTTATGGTAACTCATCAGGGAATACATCTTCATACTCCTGCAATAAAGAAACAACAACATTAAGCAAAGAAGAGTTAAGGTTAGATTCATTAAAATATGATTCCTTGTACAAAAGTACAAGCAAACATTGTTGATTCTCAAAAGCCACTCTCATATCCCTCACTTTTGCATAAAATTGCTTTTCCTTTTACCACTCTCTTTTAGGCCAACTATTTATTTTTCTTTTTAGGCCTCTTTTCCTCCCATTTTTCTCTCTCTCGGCCTCTACTTTGGCCTTTTCTCTCTTTTCTTTTGTTTTATAGTTCTTGGCCTCCTTTTTCTTTTTGCTCTCTTTCACTCAATTTGGCCTTTTCGGCTTCTTTATGCAATTCCACTTCCAAACTCCTTTTTAGCTTCATTTGTTCTTCATACACCTCACTAGGAGTCATAAGAGCCAAGATTATTTGTTGATTTCCCATCATGAATGAGTATCTATTCTTAAACCCATCATGCATCACCTTTCTATAATATTGCCATGGCCTCCCAAGCAACAAATGACTAGCATGCATAGGTACTACATCATAAAGCACATGGTCAGCATACCTCCCAACCGAGAAAGAAATCAAAACTTGCTTATTTACCCTTATTTCTCCACAATCATTAAGCCATTATAGTCTATATGGCCTAGGGTGCTTTAAACATTCTAGCCCCAATTTTTCAACCAAAATGGCACTAGCTATATTAGTAAAGCTCCCCCCATCAATTATAAGACTACAAATCTTTCCATTAATTAAGCATCTAGAATGGAAGATATTCTCTCTTTGTTCAAGGCCTTCTTCTATCACTTGAGCATTGAGAACACGCCCAACAACAAGATTCAGCTCCCCATCTATAGCATGTAAGCTTCATCATCACTACAATCCTCCAATGGTGGCATGGAATTAGTCTTCTCTTCACTTTCAAATTCAATCTCACTATTGTCTTTCAACATCATTACCTATTTGTTTGGGCATTGAGATGTAATATGCCCATTGCCAAGGCATTTGATGTTTCTATGCTTGTCAGAATTTGAAGTAGAAGGAGATTGAGTTTTAGTGTTACCTTTTGGCTCAACCTTTACCATTTTCTTCCTTTCTTTGTCTTTGGCTTTTTCTTCCCTTTTAGGCCACTTTGAGTTCCAATTGGAAGTGGAGCCCGAATATTAGGTCTTGCTGGTTCCCTTATACTTGAGTTGTTTTTCCACCTTCATTGTCATATTTACCATATCCTCCAACTCCACCCAGTGCTGCAATTCAATTACATTTGCAATTTCTCTATTCAAACCAGCCAAGAAACTTGCCATTGTAACCTTTCGATCCTCTACCACGTTGGCCCTAATCATTGCCATCTCCATCTCCTCGCGGTAATCTTTGATAGTCATAGACCCTTATGTAAGGCATTGCAATTTTTTGTGCAACTCTCTATATTTATATGTTGGCACAAAATGCTTCCTCCTCACTCTTTTCATCTCTTTCCATGTTCTAATGGGTCTCTCTCCATTCCTTTTCCTATTCATAACAACCTGGTCCCACCAAGCAAGAGCATAGTCATTGAATTCAATAAGTGATGTAGATCAAGGACATGTGAGCCAATCTTCATGCAAGGAGGATGATGCACTTATCATGCCAAGTGGTGCAATCACTATATCAAGGGCTAACTAGCTAAGGCAAGCAATGCAAGGTTATGTTCAAAGCTTGGTAACCAAGGAGATCACAATGGAGGCGTGCATCAAGGAAGAGATGGAGCTGAATGAAGACCCAAGGCCCATTTATACCTTAGGGCATGTGGAGATCAAGCTTGTGTGGACTAGCCTAATGGGTTAGACATGATGGAAGTCCATAATTTGAAGATTACAAGTCATGTGCAACCAATGTGCCACGCATGTGCACATGTAAGGGTTTGGGTTTAATTTCTAATTGGGCTTAATTGTATTAATGGGCTGCCATAATCTATCCTTAGCTACTTAGGACTATTTAGGCGTGTGTGCCTTAATTAATGTAAGCCCATGCCGCCCATGCTAGTAGGAATTACATTTGGTTTAAGTTCCCGTAAACAATTAGGATTTGGGTTATTAGTTATCATATCCCTACTTTTAAGGGATTAGATTACATTATCCTTATCTTTATGTTATTTGTATAAAGATTAGATTGTAATCCCTAATTTTAAGGGATAAATATCTACTTTTTAGGAATTGAGTTAGAATAGGAATAGTTGTCCTTTTCCTTAGAGGAAATTGACTTTTTTGCATTATAAATAGTCATCTAGGCTTGTATAATTATTAACTTATGAATAAAAATGAACTTGAGTGTTTTTCATTAAGAGAGGCTGATTTGCATCTTTTAATTACTTTAAAGAATTGTTAAACTTATCAAGTCTTTATGCTTGTGGCGTTTTGTTATTCTTTTGCTTCATAATCTTGGTTCTTGCTACTTGTTTAGCTTGGGTTAGATTTGCAACCGTTAATCACCATAACTCAAAGGTTTGTTGCCTTAATTTTGTTGAGGGATTTTAAGGCATGTTCTTGGGGTTCTGCATCAGTTTGGTATCAGAGCTTGAGGTGGTTATCAATACCTATCCTTTATTGCTTTCTAGTTATTAATCTATTTAGGTCTTAAATTCTGCCTATAGAAGTATTCTAGTGTCAAGTTCGGCTATAGTGGTAAAGTTGCATGTGTTATGTTTTTTGGTGCAATTAACTCTTATTTTTTCATAAAAAACTTTTGTTTAAAAAAACAAAAAAGGAAAAAAAATCAGAAAAAAAAAATTTGAATTGAGCACTTTAGTTGAAAAAAAAATGTGCTAATTAAGTTCCAAAATTGGACATTTGTGAGAATTGGTTCCTAGACCCTATTAATATCATCTTTGTTCATAGCAATCACTCCTAAAATCTCTTGAAATTGAGTTAAATTTGCAACTTTATGAATTCGGGTATTTGGCATTCATATTGAACAATTGATTTGATCTTTGTGGATTGAGCTTAGCTATCAAGAATACCTTGAGTTCTTGCTATTTGGTGAATATTTAAGGTTGCATAATGGTTAAATAGTGGGAAATCGGCTACTCATTAGGAAGAAATTGATTCTATTAATTTTTCCATATTGTCCACTTCTTTGCACTTTTTAGTTTTCATTTATTGACTTCTATTCTTTTTGTTTCTATTCACATTCGTTAAGTCTAAATTTGCATTCTTAGGCTTAAATTGAATAAAAATTAGTAGTATACATATCTTTGCATCCGTGTATAGCTCTATATTTATATTTTCATTGCATATCAGTTTGCCTTTAGTAATTGTCCCATTCATCAATGTTAGGTTATCATTGCTAATTCCTAGCATAGATCACATGCATATTGTTTGATTTGATCTTCGGTTCTTAATTGTAATTTTGAGATCAATCTTTGAGTGGTAGAAGGCTACAGCTGTGAGCTCAAGAGAGGGTAAAAGCCATTTAATGTGTGAAACATGAGTGGTTACATTCTGTTTTGAGTGAAACATGTGAGGGAGTGATCATAAGGACCTTTTCTTCATTACTACTTTCTTGCGAATTACTAACCATGTCAAAGCAAAGCACAAAGGGGAGTAGTGAGGGTGAAGACCCGCCTAAACATGTGCCTCTAGAAGCCATTCAGTCCCAATTTGAAAGAGTTTTCTCCTTGTTAGCAAATGTGCGAAAAAAGATGGAAAGACAAGAACGTAAACTTGAAGAGGTGAGACAAAGCACTACAAATTCCAGTAAAACAAGAGAGGAGTCATGGCCTCATGGGAGATGGAATATTCAAAGTGCTGGATTTGGGAGTTTTGGCCACAAGAAGATGAAGATGAGATTGATCCCTATGATGATGAAGAAGATGATACCAAATCAATTAGTAGAAAGAGAGGGGATAAGCATGACAGCAACATCAACTCCATCAAAATGAAAATTTCACCTTCTAAAGGGAGGAATGATGCTTAAGCTTACATTGAGTGGGAAAGAAAAGTGGAGCTGATCTTTGAATGCCACAACTATAGTGAAGATAAAAAGGTAAAACTTGCTGTTGCTGAATTTATTTATTATGCTCTTGTTTGGTGGGATCAAATTGTAATTAATAGAAGAAGGAATGGAGAAAGACCCATTAGAACATGGAAGGAGATGAATAGGGTGATGAGGAAACAGTTTGTACTAGCCTATTATTATAGGGAGTTGCACCAAAAATTGCAACACCTCGCACAAGGATCCATGACGGTTGAAGATTACAATGAGGAGATGGAGATGGCAATGATTAGAGCCAATGTGGAGGATTCAAAAGTTACCATAGCTCATTTTCCTAGGTGGCCTAAATAGAGAGATTGCTAATGTTATAGAATTGCAGCATTATGTTGATTTTGAAGACATGGTCAACATGGCCATGAAGATTGAAAGGCAATTGAAGAACAAAGGGGCAACAAAGAATTACACGAATTCCACCTCAAAATGGAGTTAAAATGGCCCAAAAAGGAGGAAAAGGGTAAGGAAAGGGTGACTGACCTAAAAGAAGTAAAGAAAGAAAAATGGGGGAAAGATGATAATAAATAAAAAAACACCTAGCATTAATGATAAGCATAGTAAGATTAAATGTTTTAGATGTTTGGGGGTGGGACACATTGCATCTCAATGTCATAATAAGAAAACTATGCTATTAAGAGATAATGGTGTGATTGATAGTGTGAAAGTGATGATAATAGTGATAGTGATAGCATGCCTTTATTAATTGATGATGCTGATGTACAATATGGCAATGATGTACATGTTAAATCTTTGGTTGTTAGAAGGGCCTTAAATATGCATGTTAAGGATGAAAATAGTGATCAAAGAGAAAATATTTTTCATACACGTTGCATAGTGAATGGAAAGGCATGAAGTTTGATCATTGATGGTGGAAGTTGTACTGATATGGCTAGTGCAACTCTTGTTGACAAGTTGGGTTTAACATGTCAAAAGCATCCTAACCCTTATAAATTGCAATGGTTACATGAATGTGGCGAAATAAGGGTACACAAATAGGTTATGTTTGCATTTTCTATTGGGAAGTATGAAGATGAAGTGTTATATGATGTTGTACCTATGCATGATAGTCATGTCTTGGAAGGCCTTGGCAATATGAGAGGCGTGTGATGCATGATAGGTATTGAAATAGATATTCTTTTAGTATGAATGGCCAAAACTATATTCTTGCTCCATTATCTCCATTGGAAGTATATGAAGACCAAATAAAAATTCAAAGATCCATTATGGGGAATTCAGGTAGTGAGGCAAATTCAAATAAAAGAATTGAGAGAAAATAGGCCACAAGTGATAAAAATGAGAGACATTCAAATAAAGGCCCAATGGTAAGTGATGGCTCCAATGTGAAAAAGAAAGAGAATGGCACAAGAGAGAAAAATAAAAGTAAGATTGTGAGAAAAGAAAAGAAAGTGAGCTTGTATGCAAGGGAAAAAGATTTGAGAGGAGTTTTTTGCGCACAAAAGAGTCTCATTGTACTTAGGTACAAAGAGAATCTACTTTCTATAGCTGACATTGACCCTTGTTTGTCTAGTGTTTTTGTGTCTTTATTGCAGGAATTCGAGGATGTACTTTCGGAAGAGATTCCAAAGGGCTTCCCTCTATTAAGAGGCATTGAGCATCAAATTGACTTTGTTCCTGAGGCTACCTTGCCAAATAGACAACCTAGAGACAATCTCGAAGAGACAAAGGACATACAAAGACAAATAGAGAAGCTCTTGGAGAAGGGGCACGTGAAGGAAAGCTTGAGTCCATATGCTGTACCTGTTCTACTAGTGCCCAAAAAGGATAGGTCTTGGAGTATATGTGTAGATTGTCGTGCCATTAATAAAATCATCGTAAAGTATAGACATCCTATTCCTAGACTTGATGATATGCTTGATTAATTGAGTGGGACATGTTTCTTTACTGAAATTGATCTTAAAAGTGGATATTTTCAAGTTAGAATGAAAGTAAGTGATGAATGGAAAACTGCTTTTAAAACTAAATGTGGTTTATATGAGAGGTTAGTAATGTCTTTTGGTTTAACTAATGCACTTAGCACTTTCATGAGACTTATTAATCATGTTTTAAGACAATTTATTTGTAAATTTGTAGTTGTTTACTTTGATGATATACTTATATACATCAAGAGTTTTGATGATCATATTATGCATGTTACGGATGTATTAGAAGTTTTGAGACGAGAGAAATTGTATGCCAATTTGAAAAAGTGCACGTTTGTAAGTGAGAAACATGTGTTTCTTAGTTTTGTTGTTAGTGCAAAAGGAATTGAGGTAGATGATGAAAAGCTATTAGAGATTGGCCAACGCCTACTAATGTTAGTGAGGTAGGGAGTTTTCGTGGTTTGGCTAGTTTCTATAGAAGGTTTGTTAAAGATTTTAGTTCCATTGCAGCACCTTTGAATGAATTGGTTAAAAAGGATGTAAGGTTTAAATGGACTGAAACATAGGAAAAGGCTTTTAATTTGTTAAAAGACATGTTATGTAGTGCAACTATATTGTCTTTGCCTGATTTCAATAAAACTTTTGAGCTTGAATGTGATGCCTCAAGAACTGGCAAAGGCACTGTTTTAATTGAGGAGGGGCAGCCAATTGATTACTTTAGTGAAAAGTTGCATGGAGCACAATTGAATTATTCCACCTATGATAAGGAATTGTATGCCTTGGTAAGAGCTTTGGACCAGCATTATCTCCTTCCCAAAGAGTTTTTCATAGAAACTGATCTTGTCTCTAAAGCATTTGGAAGGACAATTGAAGCTCAGTAGGCAACATGGGAATTCATTGAGACGTTTCCCTATGTGATAAAATACAAGCAAGGAAAAGATAATGTGGTTGCTAATGCACTTTCAAGGAGGTACACCTTAATCTCTACTTTGAGTTCTAAACTGTTAGGAGTTGAACAAATTAAGGAACTTTATGCAACTGATCTTGACTTTCCTATGTATGAGGTGTGTGAGTATGCTGCTTTTCAGAAATTTTATAGTCATGATGATTATTTGTTTAGGGATGGTAAACTTTGTGTGTCTATATGTTCTTTAAGGGAGTTACTTGTGCGTGAAGTGTATAATAGGGGATTAATTGAGTATGTTGGTGTTAATAAGACCATAGACATGTTGCATGGACATTTTTATTGGCCACATATGCGTAGGGATGTTGAAAGAATTTGTGCTAAATATGTTGAATGTGTTTAGCTAAATCTAAAGTTATGCCTCATGGGCTTATACACCTTTGCCTATTTCCTAATGCACCTTGGGTTGACATTTCTATGAACTTTGTGTTAGGTTTGCCTAGGACTAGGAAAGGTAAGGCTAGCATATTTGTTGTTGTTGATAGGTTCAGTAAAATGGGTCATTTTATTGCATGCACTAAAACGGACGATGCAACAAATATCGCTGATTTGTTCTTTGGGGAGGTTATGCGTTTGTATGGCATTCCTAAAACTATTGTTTCAGATATAGATTCTAAATTCCTTAGTCACTTTTGGCATGTTTTGTTAGGTAAACTTGGTACTAAATTATTATTTTCTACAACTTGTCATCCACAAATTGATGGTCAAACCAAAGTGGTTAATAGGACTTTAGGTATTCTTTTGCTTGCTATTGTGGATAGAAATTTGAAATAATGGGAAGATTGTTTGCCATTGGTTAAATTTGCTTATAATAGATGCATATATACTTCTACTGGTTTTTCACCTTTTGAACTTGTGTATGGTTTTAATCCACTAACTCCATTGGATTTGCCACCTCTGTCTCTGCATGATTTAACAAATTTGGATGGTAAGATAAAGGTAGATTTGGTGAAAGCTATGCATGAGAAGGCAAAACAGCACTTGGAGAAAAAGAATGAGTCATATGCATGCCAAGCCAACAAAGGAAGAAGGAAGGTGGTGTTTGTTCCCGGTGACTAGGTGTGGGTGCATATGAGAAAGGAGAGATTTCCTCACCAAAGGAAGAACAAACTTGATCCAAGAGGAGATGGTCCATTTCATGTACTTGAGAGGATCAATGATAATGCCTATAAGATAGAACTTCCAGGTGAGTATAATGAGTCTGCATCATTTAATGTTTCTGATCTCACTCCTTTTGATAATGTAGGATGAGTTGATTCGAGGATGAATCATTTGGAGGAGGAGGCGGGTGGGCGAGGGGAGGGGGGGTGGAGAATGATGTAGATCAAGGTTATGTGAGCCAATCTTCATGCAAGGAGGATGATGCACTTGTCATGCCAAGTGGTACAATCACTAGATAAAGAGTTAACAAGCTAAGGTAAACAATGAAAGGCTATGTTCAAAGATTGGTAACCAAGGAGATCACAATGGAGGCATGCATCAAGAGATGGAGCTAAATGATGACCTAAGACCCATTATGTACCTTGGGGCATGTAGAGATCAAGCTTGCTTGGACTAGCCCAATAGGCTAGACATGATGGAAGTCCATAATTTGAAGATTACAAGTCATGTGCAACCCATGTGCATATGTAAGGGTTTGGGTTTAATTTGTAATTGGGCTTAATTGTATTAATGGGCTGCCATAATCTATCCTTACCTACTTAGGACTATTTAGGCATGTGGACCTTAATTAATGTAAGCCCATGTCGCCCACGTTAGTAGGAATTGTATTTAGTTTATCGTTTCCTTAGTCAATTAGGATTTAAGTTATTAGTTGTCATATCCTTACTTTTAAGGGATTAGATTAGATTATCCCTATCTTTATGTGATTTGAATAAAAATTAGATTGTAATCCCTAACTTTAAGGGATAAATATCTACTTTTTAGGAATTGAGTTAGAATAGGAATAGTTGTCCTTTTCCTTAGAGGAAATTGAGTGTTTTTTAGTGTTTTTCATTAAGAGAGGTTGATTTGCATCTTTTAATTACTTTAAAGAATTGTTAAATTTATCAAGTCTTTATGCTTGTGGCGTTTTGCTATTCTTTTGATTCATAATCTTGGTTCTTACTACTTGTTTAGCTTAGGGCAAATATGCAACCGTTGGTCACCATAACTCAAAGTTTTATTGCCTTAACTTTGTAGAGGGGTTTCAAGGCGTGTTCTTGGGGTTCCGCATTAACAAGTTTTACCTTTGTTTATCTTCACTATAGTTGTGGCATTCAAAGATCAGCTCCACTTTTCTTTCCCATTCATGGTAAGCTTCAACATCATTCCTCCCTTTAAAAGATGGAATTTTCATTTTGATAGAGTTGATGTTGTTGTCACGCATATTTCCTTCCTTCTAAAAATGGATTGGGCATCATCTTCTTCATCATAATAAGAGTCAATCTCATCATCATCTTCTTGAGGTGAAATCTGCCTATTCCAGAATTGTGTATGTTCCATCTCCCATGAGGTTTGGATTCCTCTCTTGTTCTTCTAGAATTTGTAGTATTTTGCCTCATCTATTTCATCTTCTTTTCTTGTCTCTCCATCTTTTCATTGACGTTTACCATCATGGAGAAGAATCTCTCAAATTGAGTCTGAATAGCTTATAATGGTACATGTTGCAGCAACTCTTCATCCCCACTACTTCTCTTTGCGCCTTGACTGGACATGGTAAGCAATCTATAAGAAAGTAATAATGAAGAAAATAAAAATTCCTCACAAACACTCCCTCACATGTTTCACTCAAACAGAATGAAAATCACTCGTGTTTTACTCAATAAATGGCTTTTATCCTCTTTTGAGCTCCCACTCTTTGCCTTTTACCACTCTCTTATTCCAACCAAGGTATGAGTCCAGAACATTCTCAACAAAAAAAGACTTGTCAATACAAGTAACAAATATCTAATAGAATGCAAAGCAATGAAAAAACCTATGAAAGAAAAGAGTAAAGCAAGACTAGATGCAAATATGATGTTATGAAAAGACAAAATAAAATTTGCACACACGGTTGAAGAATGAGGTGTGCGAATGCTTATATATGTTATGTGAGTAATATGGAATGCAAAATTACTCAACTAGTGTAAAGGAAACAAATTGGACAATAAGAAAGAAAAAGAAAACTAAGAATGCAATAAATAGACAAAACTAAGATATGCAAAGAAGTTCTCCTTCCCTAATGGAAGTTGAAAAAAAGCTTAGACACACTAAATTAACCCAAATTGATGTTAAACATGCATATCAGATGCCCACAAGAAAGTTTCAATCATCAATGGTACTATTTTCAACAATATGTAATGAAAACTCCAGTATAGTGCTCAATAAGTAACCACTCCAATTTAATTGTGAACCTTACCCAAAGTTGCTCAAAATATCAAATTTAGTCAGTTTAGAGCAAGAACAATAAGTAGCAATTCGTTTGGATAGGTGTGCGATTGATCAAATCAAAACAGCCCAACTTTAGGCAATTTAACTCTTTGTGCTTGCAACTTTCTTTTTTTTTTTTGTATTTTTATGATTTATCTTGCATAAATAACTAAAACAGCAAAATAAAGATAGATTCAATTTATTTGGAACCTACACTCTGATACCAAATGATGCGTTAATCCCCTAGAATCTAGTCTAGACGACCTCCAAATCAATTTAGTAATCAAATCTTTAATTCCAACCAATTATTTACTTAACCTCTTTCACCCCTAATTCAACAAGGAACTAGTAACAAAAAGGAAATAAGTGAGGATCCTTCACCCCCAAATCAACATGGAAAGAGTGAGTAGAAGAAAGAATTAGACATGCCACAAGTTCATACTAACCTGATAAGTGAAGTAATTCCTTAGCATACCAAGATGAGAACATCCCTCTCTTGAAGAAAAATACTCAAATTTTATTTATAGGCTTAGTATTAGTTTCCTATAAGGAAAACTAGTTCTAATCTAATCCCATAACTCAAAGTTTATCCTAATCTAGTTTATCCTAATCCTTACATGATAAGGAAAACTAAAAGATAAAGATAATCCTAAGCTAATCCAAATCCTAATTGGATATGGCACTGTAAACCAAACATAATACTTATTAATATTAGCAGAATAGGCTTACATTAACTAAGGTCCACATGCCTAAATAGTCCTAATCGGCTAAGGATAGATTATGGTAGCCTATAAATACAATTAAGTCCAAACCCTTACATAAGTACATGCTTAGCACATGGTTTGCAAATAGCTTGTAATCTTCAAATTATGGACTTCTACCTTGTCTAGCCCATTGGGCTAAGGTGCCTTGGTCTCCACACGCCCAAATGAGTGTAGTAAGCTTTGGGCCACCCATTGATGTTGATTCTTCAAGCTTGATCCATTCTACTTCTTTGATGTCTCTTGTCACCAAGCCTTAAACATATAATTGCAATGCTGCCTTAAGCTTATTTATTTTTGATCTTGTGATGGGTCCAAGTGGCATAACCAATATCCTATCCCCATGGCGTGTTCAATCATCTTTCATGCCTTGGTTTGCGTCAGATTCTCCATGGTGTATCCATGGATTATAGTCTTCAAGAATTCCATATAGAAATAAATCTTGTTTCACCTCCAACAAAGTTTTCTAGATGCAATTTTTGCATGGGCATCGAATCTAGCCAATGGAGTGCACACAATGTTTCGCAGCATCTAAGAAATTTCGGACTCCGTGACTATATATCAGGACAAAACTGAATTTTGAGTTTCAACCAATTTTTATCCATTGATCTATCCCTAAATAATAGTAAAAAATAAATATAAAATTATAACGGCATCTAACTATCAAGTCTATGAGGAATAATATTAAATTTAGTAACAAAACACAAAAGGTAATCGGCCTGAACAATAATACAACTAGTTTGCTGAGTGAAATGTAGTTATAGGGTGGTTCAGGTAGAAATTCAAGGATATTTAGGACTCATTTAGCGAGAACCAACAGTCTTCTGAGTATTAAGAGCTTATAAGAGAGAGAGCCAATAATCTCTTGAGTTTTAGGAGCTTAAAACATTTCTATGATATTTTGGTTGTCTTCTTCGCTGAACATAGTTGATTAAATACAACTCAGATAAACTAACAATGCCACTAATACAATAACTATCCCAACAAACTGAATGACTACCTAATACAGTAAGGCAACCAAACCACACATTTTGCAATACATCAAAGGAAATACAACTTTAAAAACTGAACATAAAATTGGTGGACACTAAACAGAGTTATCGACTCCTAATTGATTGCACATGGCCTAAGAATTGCTGTATGATTCAATTCAATAAAATTAATAACAATTTTTTTCATTATATTTGCAAGCTGCTTTCACTTCTTATATATCTTGTTTAATTGCATATGTTTTGATTCAATGGTTGGTATACAAAGTCATCTAAACTCTTCCCTTCTTCAATTTCTCCCATTGATTCGACCTTATGTTTCTTGAAACAATTCAGTACAACTTTACTAGCGAAGTTAGTTGGCACCTATAATACCCAAAGCTGCTATATAAGAAGCTTTTTCCTCTTGATAGTTTTGACATCTTCATTCATTTCAGGAAGGGAAGACTTAGTTTGAGTAGAAGCTTTTTCCTCTTTTCAAATGCAATTGCTGAGCCGTATGAATAATAAGTAAAGCAATATCTCAAAAAATCAATTAGTGTAGCTAACTAAAATAATATGCTACTATTGAACCATATGATTTGCTTCTATTGTGTGCATTTAAGAAGAAATTTATAATAAGATCAAGAGATCATGGAGAAAGAATGTGAAACATGTGTTGCAATAATGATTGTGTATGAAAAAAAAATCAACCAAGAATAATGCTTGATTTTTGCAGGACAGAAAAATGAGATGGAAGTAACACAACAAAATTAGAAAATCGAGATTGCGACTCACCAGATGGTGCTTGAGCAATTTTCCTTCTTGATCAATGATTGATAGGTAACAAGATCTGTAAGTAATACTCATTTTCTTCTACTATCCTTGTGGCAAACTGAATTTTATTGAAAGGATAACAAACAATTAGGGTTGCACTCAAATTTCAATTAGATATGCAAACTGTGAGACGTGCATTACGGTGGTTTAGAAGTTTTTTAAGATACCTAAATCCTTTTTTTTCCCTCTTAATACTAGGAGGTTTAGAATTTAATAATTATTGATTGATTAAATTGATAATTACTAAATTGAAGCATATCTAAAATAGTTTCAATGACCAAAATTAATCTCAAACTTTTATGTTTCAAATGAAGCATATCTAAAATAGAATTAAATGCATATTTAAAAAATTAAATTGAAACTTTATTTAAAATGTAAATAAAGCAAAATAAAGCAATTCTCTTTTCTGGATAATTTTGTTTTTGTTTAAATTTGTGTTTTTTATTCAAAATTTTGATACTTGCGATTTGTTTCTTGTCTTGAACTCTAAGTTGGCTTGTCTGACCTTGATTTTGACTCTATTTGCCTTTATTTTTTTGGGGATTATTTTCATGTACGGTCATTGAACTTTATTCTTATTACAGTAAAACTGCAAAACTTTTTTTTATACTAAAAAAGTCACTTATTTATGTTTTCATTTTACTAAAATCACTTTCAGTCAATTTTCCGATTTAGGTAACCAGAAAACTAATGTGATACTGGAAGTCTGATTTGTCATCAGAAATATGTCGTGGCAGCTAACATATCATCAAAAATTAGCTTAAAGTAGCTTTAGTGAAACGAAAACATAGTTTAGTTATTTTTTTGAGACGAAAAAAAGTTGTGATTTTATTGCAATAAAAGCAAAGTTTAATGACCATAGATGAAATTAACTCATTTTTAAGTGGCTTTCTCATAACAACTTTACTGTTCCTTTTTGACATTTTTTTAATCATGATTCGACATTTATTTTGGTTTTTTTCTTCTATTTGCTTGATTGATTTTCAATTTCTAATTCATGGTCTGTGTTGCATGTTGATCTTATTTATGATTTATAATTACAGCAGCTTTTTAACTTCTAAACTTTAGTTATACGATTGATTTTCATATTGGCGATAACGAAAAAAAAAATTAATATAAGGAAATAACATCCAAATTAGAAATAAAATAAATATAAATTGCCTTATGATAACCATTTGAATTTCTAATACATTATTTGACTCGTTCTATGACTAATTGGGTATATATGAAATATATAAATTTTAAATGTTAAATCTATTGAAATCAACTTATGCGAACAAGATAATATCAAAAAATAATAGTCGATTAGCTCAACTGGAATATTTTCTATATTGAATAAAGTTGTGATCATTTTTTTTGGGAGAGGGGTGGAGGGGAATTAATTTGATTAGCAGAATCAATAGGTGCACTAAGCAATCCCAACTATAGTGATGGATCCAAGCCTCGAGAGTTAGGGAGCAAACTTATTTCTTTTAAGGGAGATCCATGAATTAGGGAGCAAACTTATTTATTTTAAGGGAGACCCATGAATTAGAGGGCAAATATATTTTTTTAGGGAGATAAGAGCAATTGCCCACCCTTAACTATATGTGGCTCCACCACTCTCCAACTAGGTTGGCACTGAAATAACAACACCTCATCTTTTGTAAAACTATATAATGTAAATGAAAAGGTTTCTAATATATAATATGTCTATCCTTTAAAAAAATAATAGCTTTTATGTCTAAAATTCTATCAAACCATAGTCATGCAATACCTAATTTATTGAAATGAAATTATAAATAAATGATTTTGTTTTACAAGTTCAGCATCATTCATTATCAGTTTGGGGCCATCAATGGTGAATTTATGTGTTTACATTAATGGGACAAGTTTACATTTTTAAGAGAAGCACAAAAAACATGATTTATCTACCAAAGTTTTATTAAAAATTGTTGCCAAATAATTATAAATTTATGTTCAACTTCAAATTTAGGAGCATACTTGTTAACCTATACAATATCTAACAAATTAAAACGTTTGTTTGAAATGATTAGTTTAGTTACTATATTCATCGTCATAGTCGTAGAACAACTCTTGTATATATCCATAATTTTATATATAGTCAATCAATCAATCAATGGGAAAAGTTTTTAGTACTGTAATACTTTAAAATGATTAAAAATTCTACGGAGGAAAAATAATTGAAATTTCTAAAGAGGGAAAAAAATTTTACAGGTTTAGGAAGTGCAGCAACTTTCACCTCGTGAAATATTACAACCATATTTAGTTTCATCTCCATATAAAGAAAAACAATTTAAGAGGGTGGTAGCTTCTTCTCATTTTCTCATTAAATATACCAAAAGTGGATCCTTTCTTATTCATTTTTGTTGTGGTAACTCGTGACAAAAAATCCAATATACCTGTAAGTATTTCTTATGTTTTTTTGGTTTTTATATTGCTCTCAAATGATCTGAATAATATAATCAACAGGCTTTTCTTTCCTGTTGAATTATGTAGATAATTATTTCATGATTAGTTTTTGTAAATTTGATTGTAATAAAAAAAATGTTCCACTTAATCCATTAGTTTTTTTTATTATATCAATAGGCTTAATTGATATTTGTGAAAATCATTATCTACCAAAAACTTTAATCTCCAGTTTGCTTTCATGGAGACTTTTGTTAATGGTTGTACTGTATTTCTCAGTGTGTTTCACCTTATTTTCAATGCTCTCCTAGGTATGGTTGTGCAAGTTTTATGTACAAATTGTTATTGGCACTTACTGTTCAATCTCCAATCATGTTAGTTCTTGTTTAATCTCCAGTTTGCTTTCCTAGAGACTTTTGACAATGGTTGTATTGTATTTCATAGTGTCTCACCTTATTTGTGAAAATCATCTATACATTTTTTAGTCAAATACATAAGCAGTAAATAAGGATTTGGTTTATATGATTATTGGATTTTCTATTATGAATACTATAATTTTTATTACTAAGTTAGGCAGAAGAAAATTTTGATAGAACTGTATATAATTTGCTCTAAGTATAATTTTTTTAATAGATTGAAAAAATATGGGACGTGGCAGCAAGAAAAAGACAACTTTGCTAACCAATGTTCAACATGCACAAGATCGACTCAAGAATTCAGATTTACCCGAAAAAATAATGAGATACTATCTTCTAATTTGGTTGATACTGATAACTCAATGATTAGTGAAGGTCAACAACTTATTACTCATGCTATGGGTAGATAACCATGTATTAAGTTTGTATTCAAATGAAATTATTGCCAACACTTGTAGTCTAATTTTGAATAGGTCTCACAAGTGATCCACTTGCTCTGCAAGAAAGGAACCCTTCCACTTGCTAAATGAATTCAGAGTATACTAAGGACAAAGAATACTATAATCTCAAAAATTGCTGATACTATGGTGACACCCACTTCACTTGAGAAACTACCCACTTTAGTTGAGGCCAACAATACAGTTGAAGCACCGCATACTTCAGTTGAAAATTCATCATCTATACCAAATGATTCGACCAAATTTTAACCATCAAATGGTGAAGGTATTATAATTATTACTAATATTCTTTTGTAGATTAGTATGTTGCACAACTTAATTCTCTTCTTAATTACTTGTTGAAAATTTTCCTTACATATTAATAGTGGCTTGTTTGATTGTGATTTTTCTAGAATTATAACATTCATAAAATTGTCATTTCTATAATCTATTCGAATGGCAGCTTCTCTTATAAAAAAAAGAGGTCGCGGTGTGACTAGAGCTTTTGAAGTTAAAAAAGGGATGAAAGATGGTAAAAAAAAATGGAGCAATGATAAAAAAAAAAAGGAATGCATTTACTGGTCGGTCCTATTGAAAAATTATTTAAACGGAGATAGGTGTGCTTACTTGGTTATTGGCACATAATGATGAGATGCCATCTTCTAATTTCGTTGATATTAGTAACCCCATGATTAGTGAAGGGCAACAACTTATTACTCATGCTATGGGTAGATAATCATGTATTAAGTTTGTATTTAAGTGCAGTTATTGCCAACACTTATGGTCTAATTTTGAATAGGTCTCAAAAGTGATCCACTTGCTTGCAAGAAAGGAACCCTTCCACTTGCTAAATGAATTTCGAGTATACTAAGGACAATAAATACTGTAATCTCAAAAGGTACTGATACTATGGCGCCACCCACTTTAGTTGAGGCCAACAATACAACTGAAATACCACATACTTCAGCTGAAAATTCATCATCTATACCAAATGATTCGACTAGATTTGAACCATCAAATGGTGAAGATATTATAATTATTACTAATATTCTTTTGTAGATTAGTGTGTCACACAACTTAATTTTCTTTTCAATTACTCATTGTAAATTTTCTTTGCATATTAATAGTAGCTTATTTCATTGTGATTTTTCTAGAATTATCACATTCATAAAATTGTCATTTCTATAATATGTTCGAATGGAAGCTTCTCTTACAAGAAAAAAGGTCGCAGCGTGACTAGAGCTTTTGAAGTTAAAAAACAAGGGATGAAAGAAGGTAAAAACAAAATTGGAGTAATGACAAAAAAAAAGGAGAATGCATTTACTGGTCGGTCCTATTGAGATATTATTTAAAATGGAGATAGGTGAGCTTACTTGGTAATTGGCACCCAATGATGAGATACCATCTTGTAATATGGTTGATACTGGTAACCCAATGATTAGTGAAGATCAACAACTTATTACTCATGCTATGGCTCGATAATTATGTATTTAGTTTGTATTTATGTGCAGTTACTGCCAACATTTATGGTCTAATTTTGAATAGGTCTCACAAGTGATCCACCTGCTTGCAAGAAAGGAACCCTTCCACTTACTAAATGAATTCAGAGTATACTAAGGACAACAAATACTTTAATATAAAAAACTACTGATACTATGGCGACACCCACTACACTTGAGAAACCACCGACTTCAGTTGAGGCCAACAATATAGCTGATGCACCACATACTTCAGCTAAAAATTCATCATCTATACCAAATGATTCGACTAGATTTGAACCATCAAATGGTAAAGGTATTATAATTATTACTAATATTCTTTTGTAGATTAGTATGTCGCACAACTTAATTCTCTTCTCAATTACTTGTTGTAAATTTTCCTTACATATTAATAGTATCTTGTTTGATTGTGATTTTTCTAGAATTATAACGTTCATAAAATTGTCATTTCTATAATCTATTCGAATGGTAGCTTCTCCTATAAGAAAAAGAGGTCACAGTGTGACTAGAGCTTTCGAAGTTATAAAAAATTAGAGTAATGATTAAAAAAAAGGAATGCATTTACTGGTCGGTCCTATTGAGAAATTATTTAAATGGAGATAGGTGTGCTTACTTGGTTATTAGCACATAATCATGAGATACCAGCTTCTAATTTGGTTGATACTGGTAACCCAATGATTAGTGAAGATCAGCAACTTATTACTCATGCTAAGGGTAGATAATCATGTATTAAGTTTGTCTTTAAGTGTAGTTATTGCCAACACTTATAGTGTAATTTTGAATAGGTCTCACAAGTGATTCACATGCTTGCAAGAAAGGGACCCTTCCACTTGCTAAATGAATTCCGAGTATACTAAGGATAACAGATATTGTAATCTCAAAAACTGCTGATACTATTGTGCCACCCACTTTAGTTGAGGCAAAAAATACATCTGAAGCACCATATACTTCACCTGAAAATTCATCATCTATACCAAATGATTCGTCTAGATTTGAACCATCAAATGGTGAAGGTATTATAATTATTACTAATATTTTTTATAGATTAGTGTGTCACACAACTTAATTTTCCTTTCAATTACTCATTTTCTTTACATATTAATAGTAGTTGGTTTGATTGTGATTTTCCTAGAATTATAACATTCATAAAACTATCATTTCTATAATCTGTTCGAATACGGGCTTCTCTTACAAGAAGAAGAGGTCGCGGTGTGACTTGAGCTTTTGAAGTTAAAAAAAAAAGGATGAAAGAAGGTAAAAGCAAAATTGGAGTAATGATAAAAAAAAAAGGAATGCATTTACTGGCCAGTCCTACTAAGATATTATTTAAAATGGAGATAGGTGTGCTTACTTGGTTATTGGCACCTAATTATGAGATACCATCTTCTAATTTGGCTGATACTGGTAACCCAATGATTAGTGAAGATCAGCAACTTATTACTCATGCTATGGGTAGATAATCATGTATTAAGTTTGTCTTTAAGTGTAGTTATTGCCAGCACTTATGGTCTAATTTTGAATAGGTCTCACAAGTGATCCAATTGCTTGCAAGAAAGGAACCCTTCCACTTGTTAAATGAATTCAGAGTATACTAAGGATAACAAATACTATAATCTCAAAAATTGCTGATACTATGGCACCACCCACTTCAGTTGAGGCAAACAATATGGCTGAAGTACCACATACTTCACCTAAAAATTCATCATCTATACCAAATAATTCGACCAAATTTGAACCATCAAATGGTGAGGGTATTATAATTATTACTATTATTCTTTTGTAGATTAATGTGTCGTACAACTTAATTTTCTTTTCAATTACTTATTGTAAATTTTCTTTACATATTAATAGTAGCTTGTTTGATTGTGATTTTTCTAGAATTATAACATTCATAAAATTGTCATTTCTATAATCTATTTGAATGACAACTTCTCTTATAAGAAAAAGAGGTTGTGGTGTGACTAGAGCTTTCGAAATTAAAAAAGGATGAAAGAAGGTAAAAAAAAAAAAAAATGGACTAATGATAAAAAGAAAAAAGAATGCATTCACTGGTCGGTGCTATTGAGTAATTATTTAAAGTGGAGATAGGTGTGCTCACTCGATTATTGGCACCTATAGATTTTTTTGCTGGAAATATATGACTGATACAAAAAAGAAGCCTCTTATGATAAAGCTTGAGCTGGAGTACCAATTATCACTTTTTTTCCCCCCAAATGTTCAAGTAGTTCAGCTTGTATGTTATATTTATAACTTTACATTTGAAATTTATAGGGTGAGTTTGATATAAACTTGGATGATCCACACAGAAAAAAGGTAGTTGATAAAATAATGTCAAGGTGTTTTACCACTTTTAAACATTGATGCCATAAACATTACCAGAAATTTGCTTCTCTTGAAGAAACAGCTGAACACCCTCTTGACAATATAAAATCAGAAAATTGGAAAGCCTTATGTGAGTATTTTGAAAGTGAAAAGTTTGAGGTATTGTTTTATTTTTACTGTTACCAATTGAATAATTTGTGTAATCAAAATGGTTGATACTATAATCTTTTTGTTTACATGTAGGCTCAAAGCAATGCAAACACAGACAATCGAAAGAAGATGGAAGTTCCCTATACTTCAAGCTCAAAGTATTATTGCCCGCGCATGTATGAAATGGTATATGCTTGATTAATTACTAATTAACTCCATATTTATATAAATGAACATATCTTTTATTATTGAAGCAATAAAACTGATATCTATATAATTTTTTTTTTATCAATCTTTAAACATAGAACTCATGGAGGAGAATTTAGAAGACAATTCAGAAGAAAATCAAGAGGAAATGAGTGATGAACCTAATGAAATGAAACTGTATATTGATACACATCGTAAAAATGATGGTACATAGGGTTCACTCACAAGCTCAAGAAAACAATGTAAGAGATTTTATATTTTTTTTATTTAGCTTGGGTTGAATAATAATTTGTGTATTTATATACTGAAATTGACTTCTTATACTTTAGGAGCAAATGAAAACTCTTTGGAAAAAAGTAGTAGAGATAGTGTTGAGATGATTGGTTGAGAAATTCTAGAAAAGATTTTGAAGCCAAAATGAGTTGGTGTAACGCTATGCCTATATAATAGGAATTTACCCCATTATACATGTGAAGTGCTACATAATTGAATGGCTATAATCTTTTTAATTTAAAATTTTTTATCAACTTGACTAACTTAACTCCTCTCTCTTTTTTTTTATCAATTAGACATTCATATTAAAATTCTAAAATTGGCTATATTAAGTAATACTAGCACCGATTCGCTATATAATTTTAGCTATCTACTAGTTTAATGATTATATCTGGTTCTTTTTGTGCCACTTTCTTTGTCATTTAGCTTTCATTCTAATTTGAACATATACACTATATGCTAACCCATTTTGACATCCTCCGTGCATAATGCATGGCAGCTTACCGACTCAAATTCGGGTGTATATTGTTGTCTTGGCATGGGCTCTAACTTTTCCTCTATCAACTTCTTTATCTATTGCTATTAGCTCCAAACCTGCATGTTACAAAACAGCCTACACAACAAGTTTTAAGGATTCAACATCATAAAGATGAGCATGATCAAGAAGGCAAGGATCAAGATCAAGAGGTTTCTAGTCTAATTAGCATGCCTCAAGGTCCTATAACAAGGTCTCGATCTAAGAAGCTTCAACAAGCCTCAATCCATCATCTACAAGGCTTAGTGAACTCAGCTAGTGAATTTTTACAAGGACATCAAAACTTTGGAACAAGTGCAGCTCAAGTTCAATTCAACTTAATTCAAGTCCAAGTTACTAATGAGTTTAATTAAGAATGTAATGGGCTGACCGAATATGTATTAGGGATTACTTAAGCTTTGTTATTTGGGTTTAATTATGTTTGTTAGAATTAAATAAGGGCTGACTAATTTGTTTTTCCTAAAGAGTCCATTAGTTTCCATTTTAGGGTATAATTAGATAAGTTTCCTTTTGTGTTTAGGCTTTATTAGTTTTCCAAATTCAATTAAGGAAAACCTTGTAAAGGCTATAAATATACCTTAGATGAATTGTTGCTAGAGATTTTGATATGTCCCGGGTCTGGAGGGGTGTGGAACGGGTTTGGCCAGGTGGCACACAAAGTCGAAAGAGACTGATGGTCCTTGTTTGATCCAGGATAAAGGAATAGAGTTGCACTTCTACTATCAGTTTAAGCTTTTGACAGAATGGTAAGCGCTTTTCTAGTTAAGCATTGTGGTAGGGGCAGTACCATGATAGGTGACCTCTTGGAAAGTGCTTGGCTCAAGGCAATTAAGCGGCCAATTAAGCATTCTTAAGCAGGGTCAGTACCAGGATGTGTGACCGTCTGGGAATACCTTGGCCCAGTCGCATCAGATTTTGTTTGAAGTTTTTCATCCAAAAAGGTTGTTTTGCTTTTATCTTTGTGTTCTTGCATAGAATACATATTTTAAGGAACATTCAAGTAGATTGATCACCTTCTTGTGGAGTGTTTCAAAATTAGAATTCAGAAACAAGTTTTTCTTTATTCTAATTCTTTGATCATCTTACCTAAGTTATTCGATTTCTAGCCTTTCTTAGGGGTTGTGGCTGAATTGATTTTTTGGAGTTTTCATGTTAATACTTTGGGGGTTCATATATATATATAAAAGGGGTTCTCAAGCTTATTCATGGAGGTTCCATACCACTACGTGTAGGGAAAATCCACACTCTAAGCTACTTGCAGCGTAATAGTACATATATGCATAATAATTCTAGCAAATAAACATACAAATTCGAGATACACAATCCACATGCTTAATACAATTATAACAATGAATTGCATCTACTAATTCTATAACATATGATCAACCATGATAATATACTAATTTCTAGGTCATGTTTATTCATTATTATGCTTTATCTCATGATATGGATATAACATTTTTCTACCAATTTGCATATAGCAATAAAATACTTAGTTTCACATCATCAATAATTTTGTACATCAAAATTCATCAATAATTAATCATATGTAGCATAGCATGATGTGTGCACAATATCCATTTCTTGACATCGTGTCATCATTCTTTCATGTATATTATATAGTAACCAAATTATTGTGTCAATATAGTGTCTCACATCATATAATATCAAATCATCATGAATATCATGTTATCTATGCATATATACAAGTTCTAATTACTATTTTATATCCTCCATTTTCGGATTTCACATATCCGTATGTCAGCTTCCTTATTTCGTAACTTTTATTCTGATTTCCATGTTCAATTTATGTACATTTATTAGCACAAATCTCATTGCTGGACTATTTGTATCAGGGTGTGAAGTATAGGTGCTCCACAAGCTTAACGCACCCTACTCACTAGCTTGACTAAGTACAATATATCATCTATACATAAAATGTGGTCAAGGGCATTCCACTAGCTTAAGCCATTTTGTCCACCACAATCTTAAGTCAAAGGTGCTCCAAAAGCTTAAGCCACCTAGAGTGAGTACCATATATCATATGTATATGATGTATGCATGAATAACAAGCATGGAGAGCTATTTTGTATCAATGAATTGGAGAATTCTTATATCATTCAAATGGACTCAAAGGAAGTTCAAAAGCCCTTTGAGGTGTTCCAAAGTGTAATCGGTCATGTTCCGAACCAAAGGAGGCAGATTTGGAGCTTTGAAAGCTATATTGGGCTTAAAGTGCACAATCAAGGTTATGGGCCAACAATACACAAAGGTAAGCCTAAAGTGAAGATCAAGGGAGTCTTTCATGAAGATTCAAGTCAATTGGGCTTAATTAGAAGATGTCCAAGTCCATCAAAACAAGTGGACATATTTGAAGAATCATATGCAATACATATGCAACTTAAGGGATCATGTGCAAGACATGTGCACAACTTATGGGCAACCTTGGAAGGTATGTGAGGCTTAATATTTGGGCTTTATTTTGTTATTTTTAAGCTTAATTTGTGTGGTCCAAGTTGCATAATCAGATTGTACATAGTTTTCCTATTTCTAGTAGGAGTTAAGTAGTTTTCCATATTTATTAAGGATTTGGGTTATTAGTTGTCATATCCCTACTTTTAAGGGATTAGATTATCCCTAGCTTTAAGTGATTAGGATAAAGATTAGATTGTAATCCCAAACTTTAAGGGATAAATGCCTACTTTTTACTAATTAAGTTAGAATATGATTAGTTGTCTTTTCCCTTAGAGGAAATTGACTCTTGTCACTATAAATAGTCAGCTGGGCATGTAAACTTATTAGCATATAAATAAAAACGAATTTGAGAGTTTTTCATTAAGAGAGGTTAATTTGCATCTTTTAATTACAATTGAGAATTGCTAAATTTACCAAGTAATCTTGCTTGTGGCATTTGCTATTGTTATTTTCTTATAGTCGGGGTTCTTACCAGTTGTTCAGTTTGGGTTAGATTAAACCATTAATCACCATAGTTCAAAGGTTTATTTGCCTTAGCTTTGTTGAGGGGTTTTAATGCGTGTTCTTAGGGTTCTGCATCAGTATATCATCACATGGGATAAAGGGCGCTCCACGAGTTTAAGCCAACTTATACACCACAATCTCAACTCAAGGGCGCTCCACGAGCTTAAGGCTTAAGTACAATAAATCATCTATATATAAAAGTGGTCAAGGGCGCTCCACTAGATTAAGCCAACTTGTACACCACAATCTCAACTCAAGGGCACTCAACGAGCTTAAGGCTTAAGTACAATATATCATCTATATATAAATGCGGTCAAAGGTGCTCTACTAGCTTAAGCCATCTTGTCCACCACAATCTCAAGTTAAGGGCACTCCATGAGCTTAAGCCACCTCGACTGAGTACAATATATCATCTATATATAAATGGGATCAAAGGCGCTCTACAAGTTTAAGCCACCTTGTACACCACAATCTCAAGTCATGGGTGCTCCATGAGCTTAAGCCACTATGACAGAGTACAAATATCATCTTTATATAAATGAAATCAAGGGCACTCCACAAGCTTAAGCCACCTTGTCCACCATAATCTCAAGTCAAGGGTACTCCACAAGCTTAAGCCATCTTGACTGAGTACAATATATCATCTGTATATAAATGGGATAAAGCTGCTCTATGAGCTTGATGGTGCACCATCTATCCTAATCTAGTCCACTGGTAAAGAAATGGGCAATTCACATAATTGATCTTTTATCCTCATCATATACTCATATGTTATAACATTATACAACTTTCTTTTAACAAGTCCAATGTAATTTCAAGGTTATTGTCATGTATACATATGATATTTCATCTTACATTATCATATAAAAGATATTGGCATGCTCCAAACCCAACACATATCAATTAAACTCATTAATTGAAGATCATTATTTAATTACCATACCGAACATTCATTACATGTCATTCACGTTACTATATTAATGACTGAAAAGCTTACCTCTTTTATCAACCATCTTCCAATACAATATGTGTTATGGTCGTTGTCCTGCCACAATGAGCTTTTAATACTCGAGTTCTTATCTCTTAACACCATTTCACTCCATATGTAGCTCATAAATATAATCAAACTACCATATATCGTTGTTAGCATTCCAACTCCCAATTATATCTAGTTATCATGTCATTAAACATCTAACATACCATTGATCACAAAATCATGTCATTTCAATGGAATAGAATGCATATATGTAGATACCTCTATGGAGCTTATGTACTCTTGTGGGGCTTCAATTTATTGGAAGCCAAATTTGAAAGTATAATTAGTCAATACATTGATAGAATACTTATTTTTAATATGGTTTAAACAAATAACTAAAGTCTCTCCTCGGAGTCAGTGTGACCTTTTAGGACCATTCACCATATAACTTTTTTTATACATATCCAATTTATGTGATTCTTATTTCTAATTAAATTTAGCATATAAACTATAACATTTTATAATTTCAAATTATTTGAAATATTGTACAATTTTTGGTGCAATTTCAAGTGTTATCCTATTTTTTGACCGTAGGCAATTTTGAAACGCCACTTTCAAATATCTATATCTTATAACATGTATATTATATTATTGTGAAACTTTGTAGATATTAAGAAAGGATAATATGAAACAATTTGCATGTTTACTACTTTTCTCAATTTAGTGTCTATTATCCTCAAACAACAGCAAAGATATAACTGGTCCAGCACAAGGTGACAACCAGACAATTGTTCCTTTTTAAGATCATAACTCATAAAATACATAACACATTAGGGAGCAACTTTCATAGGGGTTTAGATAATATGGAACTAAAACTTTCATGTTTTACACTTTTGCTAATTTGGTTTATAAATAACTCAAAAATGAGGACAAATTGGCTAAAGTTGCACAAGTACAATGAAGTAGCTCAATCAAAGGAACAATCATGATTCATTTCATTATAACTCAACCTACACAATAGAGTTTAATATAAATTTGGTAGATAGCTAAAGGACATATGAAGCTACAACTTTGATGTTGGGAGTTTCCTCTGATTCGACTTCTAAAATGATCAAAATGAACAAAACCAAAAAGGTGTCCAATTTATACTCTTTCATGAACCAGTCTCACTCAAAAGAGCTTATCTCTTCATATACCCAAAATCATTGAATACCACTTCACAGGCAAGTAAACAAGACATGTTTGGAACTTCTCCAAATTTGGTCTCTATAGTCATCAAAATCAGAGTACAATAATACTGCTTCAACACAACTCTAATAGCTCTAAACAATACAAGAACAATGGAAAAAATATTACTTACTAAAAATAAATTTATTTAGACTAAATTTGCTACGAATCTTGAGTGAAATAATGAAGAAATGAGGGCTGTTGTGGGAGGAAGAACAATAATAGAGATGAAGTTAAGGAATTGTAAGTTAATGTGTTAAAATAAAAGGTTAGGCAGAATTTTAAGCCAAAATATCACCCCCCACTGCCTCACTCCAACTTTTCCCGTCCACAACTTTATTTTTCCTTATATCCTTTCTCTTTTTTTTTTATTTTTAATTTATTTATTTGTTTATAATTATTATGACTAATTATACTAATCAAAACAATTATATAACTTAATCACTTAGCTCCACTTTAACTAAATTAACTATGTCATTACTATTTATTTCCATATATTTGTATATATTTAGTTCCATTAGTCTTTACTAAAAATGCAATTTTAACATGTGGTCTAATCTAATCTAATCAAATTAACTATATTAATTAATTTAATTTATTTTAATTTCTAATTTAGCCATTTTATTCAATTTATTCTTAATGCATTTCAAGTGGTTTATATATATATATATCACTCACACACTTATTCTAACTAAGCCTTAACTAGCATGCGTTACAATTATTTCCCTCTTATGATGTTTCATCCTTGAAACATACCAAATGGTTTAATAATTAATAACTAGTTAAATCTGTGTCACTGTTTACACCAAACGAATCCAATATCTTAGTACTAGGAGAGGCACTACAATTTGTTTTACTATGTCATTATTTTATCATATACCTTTAATATTTTGCCTATTAATAGAGGAGTAGCCCATACCAGAGTCATATAAAACATATGTATGTTCCATATCCTGATACCAACACATACCATGATAAAACCATTTCCCACTTATGTCTTGAAATGCCTACACCTAAGCTTTGATACCACTAAATATAATGTTCCACCTATATAATAGGAATTTACCCCATTACACATGCAAAGTGCTACATAACTGGATGACTATAATCTGCCTAATTTAAACATTTTATTAACTTGACTGACTTAACTCTCTTTTTTTTTATCAGTCAGGCATTCATATTAAATTTAAAAAATAGGCCATATAAAGTAATACTAGTAGAAATTTGCTAGATTATTTTAACTATCTACTTGTTTAACGATTATATCTAGTTGTTTTTGTGTCATTCAGCTTTCATTCTAGTTTGGGCATATACAATATATGCTAACCATTCTAACACCCTCTGTGGATAATGCATGGCAGCTTACCGTCTCAAATCCGACTCTACATTGTTGTCTTGGCATTGGCTCTAACTTTTCCTCTATCAACTTCCTTATCTATTGCTACTGGCTCCAAACCTGCGTGTCGGGAAAATCCACACTCTAAGCTACTTATAGAGTTATACATATATGCATAATAATTCTAGTAAATAAACATACAAGTTCAAGATACTCAATCTATATACTTAATAGAGTTATAACAGTTAACTGCATCTACTAATTTCATAACATATGATCAACCATGATAATCTACTAATTTCTAGGTCATGTTATTAGTATCATTCATTATTATGCTTTATCTCATGATATGGACATAACCTTTTTCTACCAATTTGCATATATTAATAAATACATAGTTTCACATCATCAATATTTTTGCATATCCAAATTCATCAATGATTAATTACATGTAGCATAGCATAATGTGCGCACAATATCCATTTCCTGACATCATGTTATCATTTTTTCATGTAAATTATATAATAATCAGATTATTTTAACAATACAGTGTTTCACGTCACATTATATCAAATTATCATGAATATCATGTTATATATGCATATATACAAGTTCTAATTACTATTTTATATTCTGCATTTTCAGCTTTCACATTTCCCTCTATCTGGTTTTCTTATTCCGTAACATTTATACTGATTTCCATGTTCAATTTATGTGCATGTATTAGCCCGATTCTTATTCTTGGACTATTCGGATATGGGATGTAAAGTAAGGGTGCTCCACGAGCTTGAGCTGCCCTACTCACCATAATCTCAGATCAAGGGTGCTCTACAAGTGTAAGCCACCTTGAATGAGTACATTATATCATATATATATCAATGGGACCAAGGGCATTCCACAAGCTTAAGCCACCTATCCACCACAATCTCAAGTCAAGCGCACTCCACAAGCTTAAGCTAGCTTAAATAAGTACAATATATCGTCTATATATAAATGGGATCAAAGGCACTGCGAGCTTAAGCCACCTTGTCCACCACAAGCTCAAGTTAAGGGCACTCCACGAGCTTAAGCCAACTTAACTGAGTACAATATATCATTTGTATATCAATGGGATTAAGGGCACTCCTAAGATTGAGCCACCTTGACTGAGTACAGTATATCATATGTATATAAATGGGATCAAGGGAGCTCCACGAGCTTAAGCCACCTTGTCCCTAAGATGTCACAAATGGTTCGGTACTGAAATTCCCTTAATGATGCACCATCTATCCTAATCTAGTCCATCAGTAGAAAAATGGGCAATTCACATCATTTATCCTCATCATATACTCATATGTTATAATAATTATACAACTTTCTTTTAGCACATCCAATGTAATTTCAAGCTTATTATCATGTATGCATATGCTATTTTATCTTACATTATCATGTAAAGTATACTGGCATGCTTCATACCCAACACATACCAATTAAACTCATTAATTGAAGATCATCATTCAATTATCATACCAAACATTCATTACATGTCATTCACATTACTAGATTAATGATTGAGAAACTTACGTCTTTCATCAACCATCTTCCAATACAATATGTGTAATAATAGTTCGCCTACCACAATTAGGCTTTAATACCTATGGGTGTCACTTATACTTGTATTATGTTATCATATATTGCATGAGAATAAGACAAAATCCTATTTACAATGAGGGAGAATTTTTTTTTTGAATCATATAACAGTATCAGTTTGTAGCTTTTAACAATTCAGCAAAGCATAACAACTTGACTATATATATATCACATCACTGCGTATTCACTATACTATACATATATAGACATACAGTCCAAAACATAAAAGACATGTCCCTATATATATGTGAAATGCAAGGAGAGAGATTGGTGAGACTCGGGCGGTGACTTGTGATTCATATCTCCTATGTGGTATACACCTTAAAAATAAGCTAATTACTCTTCTTTGCTTGAAAAATGATGCAATTTGGTGAGTTGCGACTCAGAGAGAATAACCATCAAAAGTTTTCTAAAGTACCTTGCAATTCACAATCACGAGTAATAATTTTCATTCATATGTATTTTACATGTCATTCTATTTAGCAATATCATATGAATATAAATAATATTAAATCATATAAACATTTCATTTGCTTAATCTTATGTCATTTTCTTTTTGTTGTGACCAGGCTAAACAGAAATGTCCCGGGTTTCCATATGAACATTTGCATTTGCTAGCTAGCTTGATCATTTGTAACATTTGTATATTTGTTAGGTCATAAGCCTTTTCTTTTGCTTTTGAACATTGGTTTGGGCCATAGGCCTCTTCTTTTGCTTTACAATGCCATTTTAGCTAGTTACAACGCCTTTTAAGTCCATATACATATGCATTTGCAACAATCATTATACATTTTAGTCAACATTTGCCTTGTACAAAGAAAACCTATACATGCAATACAAACATATATTTTATATGCAACACAGTCTCATTGGTCATATCATAGCAGTTATGTAATTCAAATAAAGCAAATCAAATCACATTACACGTAGCACGTAATAATTGCATGTACCAAAGAAATCATTTGATAATTAAACTCACATTTTCTTTTGATATTGAACCTCTAACTTATTGTCTTCTACTTTCTTAGGGGTCCCCAATATGATGTGAACCTAATTGAATGTATACTTTGTCAATTGGTAACTAAATAAACTTAGTGAAACTTAAACAAATTGAAATATACATAATATGGACCACTAACTAGGGTTTGGTATTATGGCAGTTTGACCTTCATGTGTTTAGTAGCTTATAAATTTTTTTATACTAGTCCAATTGGTATGATTCTTATTTCTAATTAAAGATAACATGTAAATATATAACATATTATAAATTTAGAGCAATTGGAGCATTGTGTAATTTTTGGTGCAATTTCAATTCATGTTCTATTTTCTGCCCTATTTCTGCCCTTAGACAGTTTTGGGACACCAATTTTGCTTCTCATTTCTCACAATGTGAAAGTTATATTTTTATGAAACTTTGTAGAAAAATAGATATGTTGAGATAGAACATTTTTCATGTTAAAAACTTTCATCCATTTAGCATCTAATGTACTCAAATGGTTGGGTATTTATGACTGGTCAAGAACGGGATTGGCATCCAGACCAGTCTGAATTTTAGAGACCATAAGTCACAAAATACATAATATATTGAGGTAATATTTGTGCCAAAATTTAGCAAAGACATAAACCTAAAAGTTTCATGTTTTAACAATTTACATATTATGCCTATAAGAAGCACAAAATGGGAAAACAATTGGCTAGACCTGCACTGGGCACTAAGTAGGCTGCTTAACTATGGAACAAACATGACTCTTGACCATAACTCAACATCCGTCCATAATTTGATCATGAAATTTACTATAAAGTTAGATAACACAAAGGACTACAACTTTTGTGTTTTGAGTTTCCCCAAATACAGAGTTTATCATATAGAAAAATAATCAAGACAGTAGATGATTTAGCTAGGTTCTACAACCGAGCCAGTCTTAGTCACATGCTAATATCGTTCCATAGACACAAAATCATACAAAAATATTTATGTAACCATAAACCTAAGACAATCATCTACAAGTTTGATGTTTTGTGTTTCTCTAAAATCAGTTTTTAACATAAAGGAAATGGAGCAGCAACTGACTGTCCCCAAAACAAAATTCCAAAAGTGATATAACTATCTAAACCATGATCCAACAATATTCAAATCATGATTATCAATAAAGGAAGTAACAATTAACTCACTTGTGACCAGTTATAGCTGAGCTCTTAGAAGAAATTGAAAAAAAAAATTGGAGAGGAAAAGAAGAAGCTAATGGTGGACAAAGAGGCAAGGACATTTTTTTTAAAGTTAGCCGACCTATTCTTGTCCTTTCTCTTCTTCATTTCTTTTCTTTTCTTTTATTTTTTTCTTTCCATCATATTATTATTATTATTATTATTATTATTATTATTATTATTATTATTATTATTACTGAATGTACTTAGTCAATAACAAAAAAATATTATCTAACCATGTTGTCTTTAACTATGCCAAGTTTCATTTCTAATAACTTATCATCCTTAGTTAAATTTATAACTTGACATTTCAACTTATTCCTATTGCAATAAACTGACTCATGGCAAGTGTACCTCGTGAACATGTTCAAGCTAAAATTCATATGTATGCATGTATTACATATGCATGACATATATAAAATGAATATATCCAAATGAAATACGTGTGATAATGCATGTATAGACGGTTGATGATGTTACACTTTTACATTTATTTACTTATAACTTTTATATAATGGATGTAGGGGACCCTTGATAGATTGCACTTTTTTACTTTTTCAAGGTTTTGTTGAATTGACTACTCTTCATTGGAAAAGTTTTTTAATCAGGCAATCTTTGGTGAGGGTTTATTGTAGGTTTCTTTATCATTTTAATGTGATTCTCTTTTACTTAATACTCTTCCTGTATCATGATTAATTATATATTTATTATCTTTCTATTTTTTTGTAATATTATGTTGTAAAGTAGTTTGCTTGTAAATTTTTATGGTGATATTTATATGAGTAAATAAATATTTTATTTGATGGAAAAGGGTTGGCACAATTTTGAATGCACTTTGTTATGAGAAAACAATTCTAATGAAATAAATTTTGTCATCATTTGCCACAAGAAAGTAATTATATAATAAATTAGTATTTGCTGCTAAAATGGTAAAAAAGAAAAACCAACTTTTTGTCACCATTTATAATATGAAGACCGATATTACTATCACTTCTGATATCTTAAAACAAAAAAGGTACTTCATATTTTTGTTCTTAGTACCAAAGTACTTTTTTCACTTTTAGTTTTTATGACAAAAAATATTTGTTGCCTAACTCACTATTGAAACAGTAATTAAATTATTTGTCACTGTACATTATTTTTTATAATTACAATTTTCTCAATATTAAGATTTTGTTAAAACATATTTTGTCACATTAATAAATATATAATGAAACCTTTATTTTATCAAAATACTAATTACTAACAAAAATAATTGTCACATTAGTATATAAGTGAAAAATATGATTGTCACTAAAAAAATTGTTTAAATTAATTTTCATCATTGTTACAATTGTTGCAAAAATGGTTAATCACCATTTTAATTATTGACAAAATAATTTTCGTCATGCAATATATTTTTGTCACTGTAAAACATATTATTCAGTCATAAATTTTAGATTATTTGTGACTAAATTGAATATACTGCGAGACAATTATTTCTTATTGTGACATAGTATTTTGTCATAATAAATTTGTTTAAGTGACAATTGATCATTGTCACAATAAAATTAAAATATTGTGACAATGTTCTATTTTGTTACAATAAATTTATTAAGACAAGCTTATTGTAACAAACTTGACAACAACAAAATTTGTCACAATAAGACACGTAGATCAGATACAGGTGGTGAATACTTGAGCCAAGAGTTTCCAAATTTTATAAGGGAAAATGGAATATTATCTCAATAGACTCTACCATCATGCCACAATACAATGGTGTAGCTGAAAGGAGAAACCGAACCTTGTTATATATGGTGAGGTTTATGATGGGATTTGTAGAACTCCCTTAAGTCATTTTGGGGATGCACTAGAGATTGCTTTTTATATTTTAAACAAAATCTCGTCTAAGTCAATTGATCTCACACCATATGATATGTGTAATAAGAAGAAACTCGTTCTTTCTCATTTGAAAGTATAAGCTTGTTTGACTTATGTGAAGCAAATAATGTCAGACAAGCTATAATCTAAGTCTGACAAGTTGTTTGTTTGTGGGATATCCAAAAGAATCAACTGGATATTAATTCTACCACACTTTGGAACAAAAGGTGTTTGTTTCAAAGCATACTGTCTTCTTAGAGAAAGAGTTTCTTTTAAGAGGGGACAGTGGGAGTAAGACTGAACTTGAAAAAGTTCAAGATGCTCAAATAGACATAGATCAACTATCTAAACTTGAGTCTGTTACCCATACGAATGAAGTAGTAGCTGTGAACCTTCAGAAGCACAGGAGCTTCGTAGATATAGTAGGATATGCATTGTTCCTAAGAGATATGGATTTCTTATTGGTAAACAGAATGACATACTGCTCATAGAAGATGATGAGCCTACAACCTACAAAGAAGTTTTGAATAGTTCAGAATCTGATAAATGGCTACATGTCATGAAGTCAAAAATGGATTCCATGTACAAGAACCAAATATGGACTTTGGTTGACCCACCCATAGAGGTAAAACCATAGGGTGAAAGTGGGTCTTCAAGAAGAAGATCGACATGTAGGGTAACATTGTTACCTATAAAGCTAGGCTAGTAGCTAAAGGTTATTATGGAAGGCAAGGAATTGACTACAACGAGGCTTTTTCTTCAACAGCCATGCTTAAATCCAATAAGGATACTCCTACCCATTGCCTCTCATTATAATTATGAGATATGGATGTGAAGATAACTTTTCTTAGTGGAAACCTTACCGAGGATATGCATATGACACAACTAGAGGGCTTCACATCTAAAGGTGTGCAAATTTTAAAGATCCATTTATAGATTGAAGTAAGTATCTGGAAGTTGAAACATCCAATTTGATGAGTCAATCAAAAAGTTTGGTTTTTCACAAAATCTAGATGAATCTTGTGTGTCAAGAAGGTTAGTGGGAGTGCAGTCATATTCTTTGTGTTGTATGAGGATGGCATACTACTTATGGGAAACAACGTCTCAGTTCTTCAATCAATCAAGATTTGACTGTCTAAGATTTTTTTCATGAAAGACCTTAGAGGACCGACCTACATTTTGGAGATAAAGATCTATAGAGATAGATCTAAAAGATTGCTTGGTCTTTCACAATCTACATATATAGACAAGATGCTAAAAAGGTTTAACGTGGAGCAATCCAAGAGTGGATTCATTCCCATGACCCATGGGATTACCCTCTCAAAGTCTATGTATCCAAAGACACAAGATAAGAGGACACACATGAGTATGATTCCATATATGTCGACTGTAGGATTAATCATGTATATTATGATATGTATGAAGCCGGATGTATCATATACTCTGAGTATCACAAATAGATATGAATTGGACCCTAGTGAGGGTCATTTGGTGGATGTCAAGAATATCTTTAAGTACTTGAGGGCTAAGAACGTATTCTTAGTATATGGAAATTGAGAGCTTGTGGTAAGCGGGTATACCGATGCCATCTTCCAATATCACAAGGATGATTCAAAATCTCAGTCAAGTTATGTGAATCATAACCCTAAGGAACATGCCTTTAAACCCCTCAACAAAGTTAAGGCAAACAAACCTTTGAGTTATGGCGACCAACAGTTGAAACCTTGACCCGAGCTAAACTAGTAGCAAGAACCAAGATTATGAAGTAAGAGAATAGCAAACGCCACAAGTATAAATACTTGATAAGTTTAATGATACTTGAAAGTAATTAAAAAAGCAATTTTGTACTCTCAATTATGAAGAAAACACTCAAAGGATTGTCAAAAGATTATCAATAGTACACGTCCAAAGAGTATTTATAGGCCAAAGATATTAGTTTCCTATGTGGAAAAAGAAAACTAAAATCTCATCCTAATCTAAAAACCCAAAGTTTATCCTAATCCTTACTTGATAAAGAAAAGCTTTAAAAGATAAAGTTAATCCCTTAAATGTAGGGATAATCCTAATCTAACCCAAATCCTAATTGGCTAAGGAAAACTAATAGAACCCAACTATAATAATGAAAACTAAGCAAATTTGTTTACATAACTTAGGCCACATGAATTGGGCTTAAAAAAAATTTACGTATAAAGCCCAAATATTAAGCTCTACACATCCCCAAGGTTGCCCATAAGTTGTGCATATGCCTTGCACATGATTCTTGAAATTTGTCCACTTGTTTTGATAGACTTGGACATCTTGTAATTAAGCCCAATTGACTTGAATCTTCATGAAAGACTCACTTGATCTTCACTTTAGGCTTCCCTTTGTGTATTGTTGGCCCATAACCTTGATTGTGCATTTTAAGCCCAATATAGCTTTCAAAGCTCCAAATCTGCCTCCTTTGGTTTGGAACACGACCAATTGCACTTTGGGTCACCTCAAAGGGCTTTTGAACTTCCTTTGAGCCTATGTGAATGATGTAAGACTCCTCCAATTCACTTATGCAAAATAACTCTTCATGCTTGCTATTCGGCGTACATCAATTGAGTTATTGGCCAATAATTTGAATAAATAGAAAACGGGAAATGTTTTACAATTGAATATGGATACAAGAAATGGCTTCCACTTACCAGGTACGCTAATGTCTTTATTTAATGGGTTGTTTAGCATGATCACATGAACATGATTAATATGAATTGGAATACGAGAATGTGTTATACCATGAATTGCTTGATATAAATTGTATGATATGTATGAAAGAATTTATATGATTACTTGTATCACTAAGCTTTCAGTAGCTTAGCATGTGAGTTTCCTGCATGCAAGTTTGGAGCTAGTAGATAGCTGAGTTGATGCGAGAAGAAGAGATCAAGCCCGTTCAAAAAGTCAGAGTTCAACTCATGCATTTTACTTATTTATTTCATTTGGGTAGTTAGACCTTAGTGATAAAGTTTTGAAAGATTTAATGGTTGAATTATATTGCTTTAATAAGGATTGTATGAGTGGGCAAGGTTAGCCTAGGACTCGGTAATCGGTTATGCTATTTATGGATTGAAACAGTATTTGGTTTAGTTTATACAAGTATTTAATATGTTATGCATGTTTTTAAAATGATTGAGTTAAATAATATGGAAATAGTTTTAATTGGGATGTAAAATAATAAGGTTTAGCCGAACATGGTGAGGTTGTAATGCCCACAAAGTAAGGACAAGAAAACAATATGGAATATGAAGGGTAATCCAGTAATTAAAAGTAAGAATATAAAATGAATTTAATCTAAGTAAAATGGTGAGCAGGGCATGTAATACCTGTAATTAAGGCTTAGCATAAAGAGAATATAAATATAGACATTGATTATATGAGATGTATATTGTAAGAATATGGCATATATATGGGGTATATGTAAGGTATATTGCTTAAATTTAGCTTTGGTTTTGCATAAGGGGTCAAAATAGAGTGAAAAGTGGGGAAATTCAATGATCATGCCTGTGACTAAATTGTTCGAGACCTTAACAGTTGGGCTATGTAAAGATTTCTCGAAATTTTTAAGACTGTTGCTATAGTACATGTGTCATGCCAATGACACAATCATTCATGGTCGTGACACCATTAGTATATAAGGTGGAACACTGACCAAACTTCATTTTATACCGCTATTTTGTTCCCCAAACACGACTCTTGCCCCTAAAAACAATATCTTAGATTACCCCTATGAGTTTTTGAGTGATTAAACATCAAAACTAACCTTAAAACTAAGATTAAACCAAGAATTGAGAGATTTACAAAATTGTGAAGAGGAGGAACTTTAAGGTAGAAGGAGGAACTCGGTTTCCCTTAGCAAGTCAGTGTGTTTTCTATTTTCTAAAGGTGAGAGCATCCCCAACAATGCTCTCTATCTCACTCTTTATTATATTATAAAAAAAATCACTCTCTATTTTAGTTTTTCTTAAAAATTGTGTGAACTACAACAATACTCCCTATTTTAATTTTTTTATTAATAAAACTATCTAGAAAAAAATGAAGAGAGAGAGAGTAAGGATAAAAAAGAAGGAAAGAGAGAAAAAAGAAAAAAAAAAGAGGAGAGTGAAATAATAAAATATTACTTAGGAGCTCCTAGTTGTTCTTAAATCTAAGGAGGAGAAATGTAAATTTTAGGGAGTGAGATAGATAAGGAGGAAGATAGGGAGGTTATTTGAAGATATAAAATTCCCTAAATTTTGGTCATAAGGTAAATAGGGATGCTGTTGGGGATGCTTTAAGGAAAACATGTTATTTTAATTCCTTATAATGATTTTGAGATTATTGGTTGTGGATGGTAAGATTGATGGAAGAATTATAGTGTTAGGATTTTTGGTTTGTTGAAGGAGATAGTGTGTTCACTTGTTAAAGAGAGCTGGTGGAGGTTATAAATAAGGAAATCATGTTGTTGAGATAAAAACATACACCATAGATTTAGGTTGGGAATTTCGGGGTAGATTTATGATTATGTAATTTTGCCATAATTAAGAAAGTTGATAAAATTGTTATGTTTATGATAGGAGATAAAGAAGAGGGAAACAAGAAACAAGAAGGGTAGACAAGCTCTAAATCTTAGGAATTTTGCAAAACTCCAATATATGCATTATGATTTGCCCATATGTGTGCTTGTGTGTGATTATATGGATTATGTATGAAAATAACATAAATATATGTTATGGCATATTTATAACTATAGAATAATATGTAATGGTGGAAATGTATAATAATTGGACTAAAAGGGTAAAATGCCATGTTAGAGAATGTAAATGAATGGTATTGTTATGTGATAGTAGTTAATGGCTTGTCAATAAGTGATTGTGATGATAAAGAATAAAATTTAAGACATAAGATGTAGTTTAACATGGTAAAATGTGTTAGAGAATTGTTGGCTTTGTGTATGTGGGTTAAACATGCCTTAAAATGGGAATTAAAGTTGGTAAATTGAAGATTTAACAGAGTCATGGTCGTGACTTAAAGAGTCACGCTCGTAACAAGTGTAACAAGATGAAACATAAAGTTTCCCAACCACCCATGACTGTTTAAGTCACACCCATGATGTTGTGTATTAAAATAAGATTTATGCATTTTTATGATTTGAACACATGTCTATTACTTATATATGACTTCTATATGATAATATGGGATGAAATATGATATAAAGACATTAGTTTGAATCTAGATGTGTCTTGATCAAGAAAATATAAGAAATGTATATAAGAATTGAAATGAATCCATGGTAAGACAAATGAAAAATAGTTTTATATGCCTATATCTCTACCTGAGAACTAGCTTCGGATAGATGACGCAACATTAAGGGGATAAGTGTACATACTGACATGGTTGTGAGGATAGGGCAGCTTTAGCTCTGAGAGTGCTCTTGATCCTATTGGCATATAGATGATGTGATTAGTCAAGGTAGCTTAAGCTCCACGAGTACCCTTGAGTTGAAATTATAGTGAGTAGGGTGGTTTTAGCTCTACGAGCGCCCCTACTTCATTCCTCGTATCTGGAATTTGAATGAGTCATTTTGATGATGTTTCTTTTGAGTTAGATGTAAATAATATGGTAGAATAAATAAAAGAAAAAAATATTATAATTGCATGAGAATTTCATATATTAAATTCTTTGATGTTTTTTTTTTTGAAAATATTAAATTCTTTGATGTTAAATTTAAAAATGTTATATTTATGCATGGCATTGCATGACTGCATGAGAAAGTCTTAATGTATATATACCACTAAGCTAGAGATAGCTTAGTGTAGGTTCTTCTGACTTGGGTCCTAGAGCTAGTAGATTGTAGACTATAAATATAAAGGCTAATCAAGAAAGACTTTGAGCCCAAACTAGAGGAGCCACAATAGATCCAGATTTATGGTAGGATATTTTCTAATTTTTGTTACATTTTCTATCATGCATATGGGTTGGAGAATATATATTGTATTGAATTAAGACTATGTTTGATATTTCACCAATAAATAGTATGTAAATGGTATTTGTAGTGAAGAAGAATGCCTGAATATGATATGTTATTGTGTGAAGAAATTAAAAGAGGCATGCCTAATCTAGTAAAGTAACCAGTAAAAAGGTTAATAAATAAGAAAGCTATAATACGAATAGGATAATATAGTTAGATATGTGGTGCTCCAGTTGTCTGATGAGATTATTTCTATTTATAGGTGAGGTGTCACATAGGTAGCATTCTCTGGCATTATAGAGTTTAGTTTGCTACGTGGGAGGGTGTTACAAGGTGATTGGGTATAGCATGAAGTATTCAAAGGTAGTTGAGTATAACTAACAAAGGATTTAACTATTCCTGATAGAAGGAGAGCATACCCACGACCGCTTGTAGAGATCGTTGCTAAGAAATCTCTAGTTGGAGTAGAAATATCTTGAAGAAAGTCTCGAGGACAAATCTTATGATTAATGAGTCTCATGGATAATTACTAACATCTTTCGGACCAGGTGTGACATAGTTAGCCTAATTGGAGTTGATGCATAATCCATACTCTAAACTAAATGAAGTATAGTTGAAGTGAAAGGATAAATTGCACAATATTTTACAATGGAGCTTTGCTAGAGGTCGACCATAACTTGCTCAAATTATAGAGAAATTTGAGTGGTCAACATATCCGCGAACCTAAAGGGTCATATGCATACAAGTGTGTGATAAAGTAAAAAGGGCTTGGATATGATCTAAGTTGCAAAAAGAAAAAAACTAAGTCGAAGAAAATTGCGAGTGCGGAAAAGTGTCACTGATGCAAAAAATTGTCGCATGGCGGAAAAATCGTAGTGAATGCAAGTCATCGGTGCGAGACAGCCGAAAGGCTAGTAGGCTTGTATGCTACTCACACTGGCCCATTTATCCTCCTTTTTGTGTATCCTACTTAAAAAAGGTTTCCTCATACCCTAGGGTAATTAGAATGTATATAAAAGGCACTTTAAGAGAAAAATTTACAACCACCTTTGAGAATTAATTTTCTCTTTTCTTTTAGGTTCTTCTATATTGAGCTAGCACTAAGTATAAAAGAACTACCACTGCACCCTTGATCGGTTTTCTTCATCTAGCCATGACCATTTCGATATGAAACTGGCCGAACCAGACCAGCCCAAAGGTCAACAGTTCTACATCGAAACTGTTGGGAGACTAGTTTTGACCTATTCAACTGATTCCTGAACCCAAAAAAAAATTAAAAAAATTCTGGCAGGCAGGTCCTGCTGCATTATGAAGGTCAACTGATCATTCTGACACCCCTAACGTTCAATTTTTTGATTGTTTGTTTTTTTTATATTTTTAAAATTTTTGTTTGTAAAATTTTTTTATAATATAAATATTAAAAAAATTTAAAAGAGTAAAAGACAAAAATGACACTATAATTGAAAAATAACTACTATAATTAAACAGTATTTTTGTCTTTTCAACTACACAAAATTTTCTCTATAAATACCTTAATCCATTTCAATTTCATTTCATCAAATTTTCTTTCAATATCAAATTCTCTCTATATACATACTTCCTCAAATTATCTCAACTAAACAATTATTTTTCTCTCTAAAATTCTGTCTAATTACATTTAAAATTTTGTCTATTAAATTGTCTCAATTTACACTAGTTTTTTTTAAACTCTATAATTCTCAAAAATGGCAAGCAATAGTGGAAGAAGCCATTTCAATTCCAACAATCATTTTGTGGATATAAAAAATTATAATAATTTTGTTAATGTGGAGGATGAGGAGAAGGAGATGGCAAACAAATTGGCTTCTGAACACACTACTGAAGAAGCCAAAAAATGACGAATAATATTCCAACAAATATGGGTCAAGGGTCAGATAAAAAACTCTACTCTGATATTTTTCAAATTCATTCCAAGAAAATACAACAAAATGATGGTCAATTATAAATTGTGTGCAAATATTGTGGCCAAACTTACAAATTCAAACAAGGAGGTGGGTATGGCACTTTCAAAAAGCATTTGGAAAAGAAACATGTGGCTCAACTTGGCATCACAAAAAAACAAATTAGAATCTCCATATTTGCGGGTTTGTCTTCTACGTTTCTATTATTTAAATATAATGATGAAAAATATAAACAAGAAATGACAAAAATGATAAGTGTTGAAAATTTATCTTTTAGTTTTGATGAAAAGGATGTTTTTAATAATTTTTGTCAAACTACTTTAAATTCCACTGCTAAACGTGTTCCAATGAACACTCTTAAATGTTCTTTATTTGAATTATATAATGAAAATAAAAAAGAATTGTACAAAATTTTTTCTTCTTTGAATGAATGTGTTGTAATTTGTAGTAATATTTGGAGCGTTCATTGATGTATATATTCATATATAGGTATAACATGTCATTGAATTGGTGATAATTGGATTATGCAAAAAAAATTACTTGCACTTAGAGTATTTGATGATAGATATACAGTAGATAATATTTTTAAAATAATAAAAAATATTTTGGAAAAATATAGTTTAGTTAATAACATTTTTTTAATCAGTTTTGATAATATGACGGCTAACATTGCTTCTATTACATGGCTTCAATTTCTATATCAACCTTATATTGGTGAAAAAAAATTTTCATATAGATATGCATGTCATGTTTTAAATTTGTATGTGCAAGATGGTTTAAAAATATTAGATTATATAATTGAACCAATAAAACAAGCAATTAAGTATTTGCATAGACATCCCCAAATTATGAAATCATGGATTCAATTTTGCAATGAAAATGGCAAAAGACCAAAAAGATTTACACAAGATGTCCCAACTTGTTGTAATTCCACATTTGAATTAATCAACAAGTCATACGCATATAAAGATTTATTATGCTCATTTGTTTCCACTAACGTGACACAAATTAATTTATATCCATAACATTGGGACATTTGTAAAATTTTTTTAGAGATTTTAAAAGTTTTTAATGATGCAACATATGTTTTAAGTGGTGTCTATTATCCTACATGTCATTTATTTTTGGTTCAATATATTAATATTATTGATGTGTTTAAAGAATATATAAATGATGTTGTTTTACATGATATTATATTTACTATGCAACATAAGTGATTATCTCATTTTAAAATGATTCATATTTGACTAACATTCTTGATCCTAAGTGTAGAATTACTATATTACGTGAATATTTGTAAATTTATTATGAAATTCTTGATATTGAGAATGTTAGTATCGATTCAATAATAAATGAAACTAGAAAAAATATTTGTGACCTATTTAATGAATTTAGTAATTTATATAATATTTCTACTTCCACTAATTCTAGTAATGAAGAGGTTGAATTGGAAAGTGTGAGAGGTGATTGTTTGATGTTAAAAAGTCATAAAAAAAACCCCAATCATCAACTGGTTCACACCCGAACTTGACATTTATCTAACAACAAATTTTGAGTTTGGTGATAATAAAGTAGGTAAAGACTTTCATGTTCTTGAATGGTGGAGTCACCACTAAAAAACTTATCCCGTCCTTGCCCAAACTGCAAAACAAATTTTTGCATGTCAAATTTCAACAATTATAGTTGAACAAGCATTTAGTTTGGGAGATAATATTTTGGACAAGATGTGATCTAATTTAGCTTCCAAATCAATCAAAGCCCAAGCATGTGTCACTAATTGGACTAAAGTGGCCCTAAGACAGCAAGAATTTGAAAAAGATGGATATGATGAAGAATTAACTTATATGTTATGGAGCAGCTTATACACCAAGTTTCAAGGATTCAACAAGAGGACCAAGAAGGCAAGGATCAAGCTCAAGAGTTCTCTAGTCCTTTTAGCTTGCCTCAAGGTCCTATAACCAGGTCTCAATATAAGAAGTTTCAACAAAACTGAATCCATCATCTATAAGGCTTAGTGAATTCAACTAGTAAAGGTTTATAAGGATATCAAAACTTTGGAACATGTGCAGCCCAAGTTCAATACAACTTAATCCAAATCCAAGTTACTAATGGGTTTAATTAAGAATGTAATAGGCCACTTTTGTTATGGGCTAGCCAAATATGTATGGGGAAACTATATTAGTTTG
>CATIWF010099493.1:0-18544 GCA_949630135.1 Balakata baccata
ATGATTAACAGGGACAGTCGGGGGCATTCGTATTTCATAGTCAGAGGTGAAATTCTTGGATTTATGAAAGACGAACAACTGCGAAAGCATTTGCCAAGGATGTTTTCATTAATCAAGAACGAAAGTTGGGGGCTCGAAGAAGATCAGATACCGTCCTAGTCTCAACCATAAACGATGCTGATTTTCGGAACTTTTTCTACTTAAGACTTATTTTCACGATAGATATTATATGAGATGAGGAAATATTTTTCTGTCATGTTTTTTGCCTGATTTTTTTTATTAATATTTTGGGCAGTGGGTGGCTTTTGTAGGATCTTTCAACCGAATAAAGTCACAATCAACAACCTCATTTTCTTGGCAATGACCAATGCCTGCATAAGTAGATTTCACAGTATTCACCATCGAGCAGCAAGCCCATATTCTCCAGGAAAAAGGTATGGATGTGGATTTTCGAGAACTTTATCCACCTGCTTCACACCATTGAGCTGTCCAACTGCCTCTCTCATTGTCCGTCCCCCCTCATCAGTAGTTCTGGCCACCTGCATTACCCAATCTGATGCACCCCAACGCTCAGAGGAATGGTTCCAACTGAGGAGGGATAAACTGACGACAAGCACTTTCAGTACTGCATTAGGTTTTTGGAAGGGAAGCCGTCGCCTGGAGCTCTGGCAGGAAAAGGTGTTTGCATCAGAGGCACAGGTCATTGAAGCCTCTATGAGAAGTGCCATGGAGTGGGGTGTACTCAATGAGGCAGCAGCTATAGACAGCTATAAAAGCATCACTGGTCGTGAAGTTAGTCATTTGGGTTTTGCAATCCATTCAGCTGAACAATTTGATTGGCTTGGTGCTTCCCCAGATGGTCTTCTTGGTTGCTTTCCAGGAGGTGGCATCTTGGAAGTTAAGTGTCCCTTCAACAAGGGGAAGCCAGAGGTGGGTCTCCCTTGGAAAAGAATGCCATTTTATTACATGCCTCAAGTACAAGGGCAATTGGAAATAATGAATAGAGAATGGGCAGATTTGTATTGTTGGACACCTATTGGAAGCACAATATTCCGTGTGCACAGGGACCGTGGTTATTGGGAGCTAGTACATGGGATTTTACGGGAATTTTGGTGGGAAAACGTGATGCCTGCCAGGGAAGCTCTGCTCCTTGGGAGGGAAGAGGAGGCCAAATCATATAAGCCTACACCCACTCATAGATTGACAGGACTTGTCATTGTTAAGAGCTCAAAGTTATCTAGTGAATCCAAGCTGTTGTGCAGAGAGATTGCTGGTCATGTTGAATTTTATAGGTGATGAATCCATAAATGGCAGTTTGCAATTTATTACTCTTGCTAAAGCTGCTTGTCTGTATGAGAAGCAGCAGAAAGTATCCAGAATCCATTTCGAAAAAAGATCATGGAAAAAGATCTAGAAAGATAGGTTTCTAACCTGTTTGTGACTGTTGGGCCCTTATTTTGTATTCCATATATATTAGCCATGGGGTTTTTTTTTTTTTTTGGGTATTTATAGTACCGAACAGGATGGAAAATGTACTTAATTTTCAAATCATTTTAATATTAATTGAAATTCATTTTGCAATCTGATAAGTTGTCTGGTGTAAATGGTGGATGAGATAAAACATTGCAGAAATGGCAGGCCTCGTTTTCATCTAAGTGTCAAATTCAAGATGACCAACTTGAGAAAAAAAGTGGTTGAAGGAAAACAAAAATAAAATAAAAAGGCAAAAGATAGTTATCATCCAAATGAAAGGAAAAAGATAAATCTAGAGCAACCTAAATTAAGCAATGATACCTGTTCACCAAAAATAACCAAGATTTACCAGGCAACTCCATTCAGTTGAATAAAAAAGAAGACAATGGCAACATTCATTCAAAATAAGTAAATGGCAGTTTGACATAAACTTCTAAATATGCTGTCTTAAAATTTTCACATTAAGGAAGTAATGCAGGAGAGAGAAAAAAAGAAACAGAAGCAAAGATGGATTCAGGGCTTTCCTGGGCTGATCAATGGGATTACAACACCCCTGACCCTCCACCGCAATCGGAATCAGAAAAAGAGAAGAACAAGGATGGATCCAAGTACAAGCTCAAGAACAAAATACTCAACTTTAAATGGTTGAAAGATCTGCGCAGGAAATCTCAGAAACAAAAAAAATAAAAAAATAAAAACAACATAATCATCAGCATCCTTTGTTATGGTCCTGGAGATAATCTATTGTGATTAGAATTCTTTCATTGTAAACAAATACAGCATCCTGCATCAGACACTTCTATTCTTCAATTATTATGTTCATCTTCTGTTGGTTTTTTTTTTTCCGTCCTTCGACCTGATTGGCTTCAACGTTTCTTTTCTTTTGGTTCATGTTTTGGCAGAGCATGTTTTATGAATAATAACAATCAACATATTTGCTGGATATGCTAAATGAATCATAGATGGCCGGTTGCTGATTACTGATAATTTTTCTCACTCAGCTGCTCATATTTTTCCTTTCGGTTCAGATATCTGAATGACAGAGCATGTAATTGCTGATATTTATGCCTTAAAATCTTCCTTTTTCTTTTTTTCTTTTCTGAAACTGAATCATTATTTGCCAATTATTTACCAATAAAGAACAACATGTGCATAATACAACATGGATTGAGAATTTAGAGGCAGAGCAGCAGCCAGATCCTATGGGAAAAGACCAAAGCATATCGATCCCCTTATTTCTGATGGCAAATTTCGGTTTTTTGTTTTTTTTGTCCACTATGTGTGTGAGGCTGTTAAAATGTTGTAACGTATGAATCATGTAATTACTTAAAAAATTAAAAAAATTAATTATTCTCTTGTAAATGTGTCAAACAGCAGAAATAGGCAAGTAAACCAGAAAATTAGAACTATGATTCAATGATGCTGCAGCCTCAAGAATCTCTCACAGCATGCCAATACAAAAGCATTTTTTTTAATCAGTAGGCGACCCAGTGGACTCTTCCTGCCACAAGAATAAGGTCTTGACTCATTAATCCAGAACTTGATCCCGTTAATGGTTTCCGTTTTATTCTCTATTCAAATGAAAAGTAATAAAGTATACAGTTATGGCCCAAAGCAAGGTCCCTAGGAAGAAAGAAATTACAACCCCCGTACAATTTAATGGTCATACACGCCACGGAGGCAGAGTACAAAAAACCGATCCATTTCAAGTAGAGCCTGTAGCCAGCAGATGAAGACAGGAATCCTATCAGCTCCGGATCTGCAACTCCCACAACTCCAAGTACAGACCTGTTAAACAACAAACGGATCCATCCAAGATTGCACCACAATAAATCATGATTTACAAGGTGCCTATATTACACAATCCGCCACGGCAGAAAAACCATTCACTTCCACTTCATTCCGGCAACTGCAAGATCCATCCAGGAACACCGATAGGATCCATCTAGTTCACAGTAGAATAAATCAGCAGAACCTTCTAAGGGCATCAGACAATCACATTTACAACAAACCGATTCGTAGTACACCAGATAAGTAATCTTCCATCACTGAGAACACAACTCCTCTCAGGGGCAGAGCTGCTGAGATCACACCCCACTTTGATCAAGATAGGCATGCCAGTTCCAATTATTGCATAAAAAGGCATGCATCTTCTTCAGAATTTAAGCTACATGCGAAACAATACGAAAACCAGAATACAAAACAACTTGTAAGTTGCAACCCTTGCCTTCTTTTTTTTTTTTTCCCTTATTTTTAATAATTTTCTGTTTCTGTTTTTTTCCCCCAGAAGATGACAAAATCCAGGCACGGTCTATCAAATCTGCAGCCAAGGCAATCTGAAGCACATCAATGGCTGCACCCAAGACGATCAACAAACTCAGACAGCAAAAGCAAGACATAACGGAACTCTAATCAAGAATTGCTGCCTCACATTTTCTTCTCAGAATCTAATAACTAATCCCGCATATCTCAACCATAATATGAAACCAGAATGTATAAACCAGCACCTGTCCCTACCCATGAAGACGAAGGCTACAGATAGATTGAGATGGGGACATGGGGGGACTAATCTTCCCGTCCTGCTTTTCCTGGCATTTCAGGATCCAGCAATTTAAACAATCTAAACAAAGTAATTCAAGGCAGAATGTTTCCTCATACTCACTGTCATTGATACACCGGCCACATCTAACACAACGAGGTATGCAAAGCGTGCATGCCCTGCAAGCCTGAGTTGAATTACCTTTTTGCTGACAGCTCTCAGAAGGGCAATCATACACTAACCTCAGGTTCTGGCATCTTGGGCACACTTCAATATCAATAGTGCAATCATCCTCACATGACAGATAAAAGTTCCCTCTCTGATAAAAATGAGGCTTGCGGGACTTTGGCTGCATGTGGTTATCCATGCCCAACAAAAACTTCAGCTCTTCAAAATGCTTCTGGGTCACTCCATAGAGCCCACCGATCCTTATATGCTTCACTCCATGAGCACCAATAGCTTTAAATGCCTTAAAGATGGTTACAATGCCCTCAATGCTAAGCTTTGTACATCCAGGCACACTCAACTGAATAAAGGAAGAAATATTAGCATCCAATCATGTCAGAAAAGCAAGCTGATGAAAATATATACTCTATAAAATACAAAGAAAAGAAGGATAGAAAAATCCATGCCCAAAGTAATTCATGCAGACAAATGCTCGCGGTGTAATGGATAAAATAACCCAGGATACAAGTGAGAGGATTCCACAATAATCATCAGTGAACACAACAGCTAAAAAAAGAGTTGAATCTTAGTTAGAACATAAAAGTATGGTTATTGTTTCAAGGTTAAAGGTTTCATTTCCATTCTTTCTTCTTCCTTCTTTTTTTTTTTTTTCAGAAATAGTTGGCAAAGTTGGGAAGGGAAAAATATCTCACATCATTTGCATAATTTCATTAATAAGCATATTATTCAGTAATTCCAATCATCACATTAGGAAAAACAACTTGAAGAACCCAGACAACCAACTAAATGGTCAATAATAAAGCCTAAACAACCATTATTTCAGATGATAAATTTATGAAGCAAATAATTCAAAATTAACCTAAAGGCAAAGATGTTCAATAATATATGTCATAATCTGCTCACAGCAGCTAAATAGTTAATTCACTTAATGCTCTAGCATCTGTAATACAAATTATAAACTTCTGTCTATAGACACATTAGCATAAGCATAATCTGCAGTGGGATAAAGAAGAGAGTTTCCCTATCTCTCTCTTTCTCTGTCTGTGTGCATGGGTCTGTTAGTGGAGGTGGGGGAAGAAATGTGGGGAGTGGCAAGTATCAGGAAACTAGGCCAGTCTATATATACAATAAAGTTATGAACAAGCAGCGTAGGCAACTTAATAAGAATAGATTAGCACATATATAAGATTCAGAAATTTAATGTAAGAAACAATATTAGGAAAAGACAAACTCACCGTGGTCAGCCTTGGATTATTTTCAAGGACATGTTTCAACGCATCATCAGTAATCCTAGGACACTCAACCAGGCTCAAGCACTGCAAGTTACCTTGAGCCCTATTAGTTAATTGCAAAAGCACATCGTCAGTGATCTTCTCATTCAAAGGTTGATCTATGTGAATGCTCTTCCACAGTAGTGGGTCATTTCGAATTGTACATTGCAGTGATTTGCAAACTGTTTCAACAACCATAAGGTCTCGAACACCAAGATAACCAAGAGCAAAAACAAAAGCTGCATGAGGAGCTCCTGCATCTCCATCAGCAGAAAATGTACCACCCTCATGAAACTCTCCACTTCTGTCAACCATAACACCTGCATTTTTATTTTCCAGAAATTCATTCCCAAAACTCAAAATATCGTCTACATTACAAGCCAAACCTAGAGCACGATGGCCAGATGCATCCCCCACAGACCCATGGCCAAATCCACCAATAGTATTGAACCTATTATCGATACTCATGTTCCCAGTGAAAGTTTTGAATCTCATCGCATTATTCCAGATAACATTAAGTCCAGCAAACAACTGATAATTCCCATCAGTCGGAGCAACCTGATCCCTACCATACACTCCATAGTCCACCTCCAAATCCTCAAGCCAACCTGTAATAGCAGTAAAAGTGGTGTTTATGTCCATGCCAAAAGGATCCGATGGCAAAAGATCCAGAATGTCTTTATGCACAGAATCCTGTGAACCGCACCTATCGCTCCTATCCCTCCCATAATCAAAGCAATTCTCGACTTTGTCGGGTATGCTCTCGACAAGGTACCCATTCGCGATTCTCATTGGGGAAACTAAACTGTCCTCAGAAAGATGGCCAGGAAAGAGAGGTCGACGGGAAAAATTCAAGGCCATTCTATGCAAAAACCTAAATTGCCCAACTATTCCTCTCAATGATATCAACAGCAAAATAAATCAAACCCGGATAAGAAGAGCCATCAAAGAAAAAAAAAAGATGGAGAATTTAGATAAGAAAAGGAAAGGGGAAAAGGGGGAAACATAGAAAGAAAGGGACATAGAGATCTAACAAGAAAACCCTCAATTTCGGACAGCTAACTAAAACAATGCAACCAAAAATTTCAGAGTTTCTTGTTCTAGAAAACCTAAAATCAACTTGAAAGAAATTGGCAAAGGCTACGTTCGATACAAAATTTAATTTTTTTAAAATCTATACACAGAAAAAATAAACCAATCAATTTTTCTCCTTTTTTTTCTTAGGGTTTGGAATGAAAGGATAATACTAAAAGAAATAAATAATAGATCGAATAAGAAAAAAGAACCTGGAATTAACTAAATTTAAATGAAAATAACCCTAATTGGGTTCCCCAGAAACGCAACCGCAATCGACAGAAACGCCAACGAAGAGTCTTGGTAACGAATCCTCAAATAAGCATAATAAGAGGGAAGCTTATGAAAGGCTGGAATTACAAAAGAAAAAGTGAAACAGAAATCTGGGTTTTCTTTTATCACCTTTTAGGATTTTTGGGTAGTTGATATTTTCTGGTGGGGAATTCGAACCAAGATGAAGAAGGAGACGGAGTCTGTCGACCGAGTTGGGAGAGATAGAGAAAGAGAGACGAGAAAACGCGAGAAAATAGAAACAGGACGAAAGCCAAGGAAATCAAGAGAAGGTAAAGGGCAGCGGTGAATTTGTCCCAATTTTAGATGAGAGAGAAAGGGTTTCTGAGTTTATTGACACGTGTTAGATCGAAATTTTGATGTTTTTAATTTATTTATCTTGAAAAATCTAATCTATAAAAAAATTTATTGCACTATTTAATTTACAAATTATATAATTTATAAACAATTTTAACTATTCAGTAAAAGAAAAAAACAATTTCAATTATGAATTTAAAAGAAATACTAAATAATTGAATTTATCATCTTTCACTTTTATTATATTAAATTAATTTTAATTAATTAGAATAATTTTTTTATTTGATAATTAAGGCGATATTTGACTATAAGAATTGAGAAATTTTACATGAGAGATTTTGAACAATTTATAAATTTATGTCAAATTTATTGTTTTACTACTTAAAAAAGATCAAAATATATGAATTTTGAAAACTCTCTCATGTACTAAATCTTTTATTTTTGAAGGATTTAATTTCTCATCTCCTAGGTGGAAATTGTTGTCAAATTTTTTATTCCAAGATTATTCCTAATAAACTAATAATATTTCAAAACTATTCTTAATCCTAAAAAAAATAAAAATTATTATTCTTTTAATTTCTACTAATTGCTTTATTATTTGCATAATATAGTATTAATATACATTAAATTATTAAAAAAATATATTTTTTTTAGCAATGTAATTCAACATTATAATATATTATAACTTTATTTTTTTATTTTTCAAATCTTGAAATAATCATTTTTAAAAATATTGTGGACTTGATTATATATGCTTAAATAATAATTAATTATCAATATTTAATAAGAGTAAAATTGAAAATTAATTATTAAATCTATAAATTATGGTTATTGAACCAAATATAAATATAAAGATAATTAAATTATTAATCTATCGATTTTATAGTCAAATCAAATGATAAAACTTTTAGAATATATAGATTTTACAATCCATAAATTTTATAAAATTTATAAATTTTAAAATATTTTAATCTAAACGATGCCAATAATTATACACATATACTAAACCATGCCTAATATATGTTAGAATGAGATATACTTAATGCAAGATTGTTGCAAAAATTTTTTTTATCAATGCCTAATATAGTCAATCCATAGATTTTGATCGATGAAAAATTGTTGCCAAATTTTTTTATTTCAAGATTATCCCTAATAAATTAATAATATTCTAAAATTATCCTTAATCCTAAAAAAAATCAAAATTATTTTTCTTTTAATTTCAACTAATTGCTTTATTATTATTATTATTATTATTTGCATAATATATTATTAATATGTATTAAATTATTAATAAAAAATATTTTTTAGCAATGTAATTAAATATTATAACATATGATAACTTTATTTTTTTTATTTTTCAAATCTTGAAATAATTATTTTTAAAATTTTTTAAAAATATAGTGGAATCGATTATATATGCTTAAATAATAATTAATTATCAACATTTAATAAAGAATAAAATTGAAAATTAGTTGTTAAATTTATATATTATAGTCATTGAATCAAATATAACCATAAGGATAATTATATCATTAATTTATAGATTTTATAGTTAAACCAAATAATTAAATTTTTAGAACATATGAATTTCACAATCTATGAATTTTAAAATATATTAATTTAAACGGTACCTATAATTATCGACATATATTAAACCATACCTAATATATGTTAGAATGAGACATACTTAATGCAATATTTTCTATAGATCAACATTATTTTATTTTGATATAAAGTTTTTGTTGTGTGATTTTTTTATTCACGTGACATTTTATTTATTTTAGATTAAAAAAAAGTATTATGATTGGATTTCAATTGCCTTTTTTTGGGGAAAAAAGAAATTAAAAAAAAAAAAAGATCCAATGATTTTGGAAGAGTTAGCCTCCATGCCTTTTGGATATAATGCCCATGTTCTTGCATTCAACTCGAGACTCCATATTTAATAACATGATCATGATGTGTAGAAAATTAACAATAGACAGAGATTTTAAAGTTTGCTCATATTATCGGAGAATTAGTTTTTTATGAGTGAAAATTAGAATTTTAACAAATAAATGAAAGGCAATAATAATATTAACATGAAAAATAATTATCGTATACATTTTGGTAAGAGCCCAAATTAAACTTCATTATTTTTTTTATAGAGATTCTCAAATTATATATTATAGTTATTTAATAGATCTTAATGTTTTTCAGGGTAGAACTGTATTTTAATCCAAAATTAAAAGAAGAAAGAAAATACATACAAGACTTCATTGAAAAAATCAAATTTAAAATTAATTTGATTGCACTTTACTCTCTCGTATTGAAAATTCTAATTATCCATTAAAAATCACATATTCTAATTTCATCATGCATGCATAAACCCATTTTTTTTAATACGTATTTTGACAGAAGGTGGTGGTACAGAACAAATTAGAAGTTTGGATGATTAACAAGTTAATGATACTTTAGTTTGGTTGAAAAATCTTTGGGATTTGGTGAGCTAATGCCTAAAAATAAATAGAAAGTTGCAAAAATGCTGTCTTAATACTCAAGCAAAACTCCTTGCATAGAAGCTGTTCACTTGGTTACGTCAATGGCAAAGCAAAACCATCCTTCAGTCAGTGCCACCATCTAAACATCACCAAACCATCATCACTAAATACAAAACCAGAATTCAAAAATATAACATTACTATTTTAAGGGAGTCCCTTTAGTACAAACTATAGAACTTGATAGTAAATAATGCCAAGTTTAAGAAACATATACCAAATTGACATATGGGAATTGCAGTAAATGGCACACTGCATGGAGGGTAAGCACCAGGAATTCCTGCTTTGGAGCGCCAGCGGGTGCAGATTTTTTTGCGGATACCCATGTCTATCGAGACCTATTTAAACTCTAATCCTGATCTCAACTCAGGCAGACGGAAGCAAGTCGAGCAACCGCAGGAAAACAACCATGAATGCGAGAGCAGCCTCCCGCAAAAAAAAAAAAAAAACTCCTAAATGTTCCAAGTAAGTCGAATTGAACATGACACTACAACGCTAAACTATCAAAATCTCATCTTCGGTGAGAAAACTAGATAAACAATGCCAAACAGTGGGAAAATTTTTAACCAAAAAACTACAGGTTTATCACTTGCTCTCTTTCCTTAGCTTTTTTTGGGGACGGGAGGATAGATGTTGTATTTGGGAGAGAAAAATTGGAGTTTTTCTGGTCAATTCCTTGATTTTTTCCTTGACGACTTGGACGGAGGCTTTGATTGTTCTGCTTTGGAAGAACTAGCTTGCCCTGATTTTGAATTTGAGGTGTTGGTAGTATTAGCAGTAGCACCAGCTTCATGCTTTCCTCTTATCACAGCACCCTGAGATCCTCTCACCTGAGCAGTTCTCTTGTCCTTTCTCTTGGGCCTGTAACTTGATCTCTCTCTCTTGGGAAGCCATCTTTCTGGATCTGGAGGAGGACCAGGATTCGCAGGGTCAAACCCTTTAGGGTACCTTGGCTTTCTCTTTCTCTTCTTCTTTGGTTTCTCTTTCTTGCCTTCCTCGTGTACTTCAGCAGCCAACCTCTGAGAACCTTCAACGTGCTTTGCTCCTGAAGTCTTTTCCAAACTATGCACGTCAATCTCTTTCAGACTTGGTAAAGGTTTTAGCTGCTTCTCATAAGCTTCTGCCCTGTCCACATTCACACGAGCAACTGTGCTTACCAGGCCAGCCAAAGCCTCCACACTACCATGGCTTTTAACAAGCTGCTCATATAGGTGGATGGCTTCTTCCTCCCTTCCATGCCTGATCTTGAAGGAAGCAGCCTCTTGCATTAAAATGTCCAGCTTGTTGTCCTCAGACATGGAATTTGACCACCATGTGATTGCAGAGGCAAGAACGGCAGATGCACCATCAATATCTCCAGCCTGCTCTTTAAGAGCCACAATGGTGGCGACAGTGGCGGGCATGTGCTGAATATCAGTTATCTTAGCCAAGGAGTAAGCTGCAATTTGAGGATGGCCAGCGGCAGCAGCAATTTGTGCCCTTGCAAGAAGAATGATCTTGGACTTATCAGGGAATTTTTCCCCGAACTCCCCCAGTATTTCTTCAGCTCTACCAGCCTTATTCTCTCTGACCAAAACTGCAGACTGAAGCAGCACTGGCACCACACTGTCAGGAAACATGTCTCCCAAAGAAGCTACAATTTCCCGTGCCTGTTAATGATGGCAACAAAAAGTGCAGATGTTGAGAATTCAGTTATTCATTCTTCATAAGTTAATGGAGGTACATATTTCACAAAACTAAGCAATGCAAGAGGCCAAATAGAATACCTGCTCCATCTTATGTGCATGGAGAAGTAAAAGTACTCGGTTTGCATATATTGCCTCTCTTTGTTTTGGAGAAAGCTTTTCAAATCCACGAGCAAGCTGGAAACTTTGTGCATCCTTGTCTCTGAGCCGATCAAGTTTCCTCAGGTTATCAGAAACATCTCTTGTTTCCTTCAAAGCAACAAGGTTGTTTACTGCTACAGCAAAAGATGGTTCGTCTGCCAGATTTTTATTAATAATGTCCGTGAAAGCTCCCACTGCCTTTTGCGAATCTCCTAGGAGCTGATGAGATAAGCTATGTGCATTATTGGCTACTAAAAAGATCCCCTAAATCATTAAATCAATGACAAACTAGTTGCAGAACATCACTAAATTACCTGCTGAACATATGCCAATTGCACAGCAATAGGAGCCAATTCAATCTCTATATCATCTTCGGCCAAGTTGTCATCCATCAATGTTTCCTGACCAATTCTGACAGAAATATGGAAAGATATGGAGCATGTTTAGCCATCATTTCTCTTCTTTAGAGAAATCTATTCCTCAAAGAGTAACTTAGACTAATTTGCTTATAGGGAAAGAAATTCATACATCATTCGCATGTCATCTTGTCACAAAAAAACAAAGAATTTTATCTGTCTGATAGGGAGAATAAGTGTATCAAACTTAAAACCAGATTGTGCATATCTCTCAAGGATTCAGCAAACAGCACTACTTTATTTATTGTATTCAAGAAAGCCAAGTATTCACCAGAACTAAGACACTAACTAATGCTTGGGAGAAAAGATGGAAGAAATGCAGCAAAACAAATAATTTAATATGTGGAGAGAAATTGTTTTCACTACAAAAACGTTATCTAAGCAAAGTAGTGTACATGTATCACCTTCGGGCTGTCAGCAACAGCTGTTCCGCATCTGTGTACTTCTTTCTTTCGATCAAGGAACAAGCAGTGTTGTATGCCAACTCAAAGCTGCTAGATGCTTTAATACAATTTGCCTCCATCATTCCCTGCACTTCAGAAGCTCTCCCACCCAAAACTAAACTAGCAATGATGTTTATTTCTAACGACTCAATCTTGGATTTTTGAAGCTTCAGATAGACATCAACACAAGCATCCCAGTTCCCCAGACGAAAGAGTATCTGAGATTCCAATAGCATGGTTTCACGGTTTCTCTCTTGACCTTTCAAGTACTCCAAAGCTTCATCCAACTTGTTCTGTCTGTATAAGCAGTATGCCTATTTGTAGAAAAAACATGAGCCATTTAGTTCCAATGAAGAGACATTAAGGACCACGCAAAATTTAAGATGATTTACAGTCTGGTAACTCATTCAACGTGAATCTTAAAATCACAGCTCATAATTCAAACTAAGCAAGTAAAACTTGTTAGAATAATTAAGTCACAAGAAAGTATGTAGCAGCGTGAATTGCAATTACAAGTATCTCAATAGAAGCAAACCACAGGAACTACATGCAATCATGTATTTAACAAAATAAAAAGTACACGTTCTTCGCCCTTTTTTTGGTTCATATGACACCGTCTGAGATTTGAACTCCTCCAAGACAAGCCTCCAATACCACTTAGCCATAGTTATATTTTTCGTCCTTCCTTTTCTCTTTACAGAATAAGTGATTATTCAATCAATTCACCAAAATTATTTAGCTAATGCACACAACAACTAAAAAGCTCCGAAAGTGAGATAGAATTATCCTATTGTTCACCATTTCATAAGAAACCTCGACAAATTACAAAAGCAATTCACGCCATTATAAAGCACAAATGTAGGGGATGATATATGAGAAAAAGCTGAAAGTACCGTATGCTGAAGAAACTAAAGTCAATTGGAAGCCTCTGGGATGACTGAATTGTAGAAAGAGCTTCATCAATACTATCGGCTTTTATCAACGCCACCACCTTGCATCTAAGCGCGTCCTCATCGGCAGGAGCAACTGCGAGAACTGCCAAACAATAAAAATTGCAGTGTTCAGAAACCAAACCTCGTAATCTAACAGTTGGGAAAAACAAGGAATGCCATTTTATGAGAATAGGACCTTGATCTGCGACTTTAACGGCTTGTTCATAATCAGATCGCTGGATGTGTTTGTTGAGAGTGGTGAAGAGATCTTCAATGGCTGGCGGAGGCTGCCACGGCGATGCAGAGGGTTTTCCTTTGTCTTTAGACTTAGGAGCCATCGGTGACTTTCTCGGAAACCAAACAGGAGAGAAATTGAAAGTGCAAGTTTTTAGAAGAGATAGAACCTGGGTTCTGGGCTCTGTGTTTCCTGCTCCTCTGTGCTTGTTTCTTTAGGAAATTTCACATAACAGTACCTGAACTTTTTTGTTTCATTTCCATAAATATCTTGGTTTTTTTTTTTTCTTTCTTTCTTTCATTGATATCAAAAGTAATTTTATTTACATTAATTTTTTGAATGGGCTGATTGTAGCCTGAGAGAAAGGGAAGGAGATAGCAAACACTAGCTATCATTCCGCCATGAGAGTCGGCTCTGATCGTCGAATCAGTTTTTTGATAATTTTAAAAAAATCTTATGTTTCTTCCGTAGATATCGAATCGGGCCTTCAAGTGAATATTGCTTGAATAGGCCGAGGCCTATAGGCTCTAATCGGTGCCCAAACTTGAATCTCGTATGGCCGCAATTGACAACCAGTTGAACAGAGTGACGCCATAAAAGCGGAAATGGCTAAATCTAGTTTATAATTTTATTTATTTATGAATTATGATCACCTTATATTATATAGTTATACTCTCATATTTTAACAAATCTGCTTGTAAATTATGAGTTTATTTTTTTAAACAAATTTTTAGAAAACTAACATATAATTTTATTTGTGAATTTTACACTACTTCATATACCGTTTAATTGTCTTTTATTACTTATTATCAACTACCGTAATTGCAACACAATCAATATATTAAAATTCTAATATTTATAATTATTATTTTAAATTATATTTTTAAAGAAAATATAGAAATGTACTGCTAGTTTTTTTAAAATTCTTTCCCTATCAAAATTAAAAATTTAAGAGAATTATAGTAATTTCTTTACTATAACAAATGAAAATGTTGACTGCTTTTAATTTAAAATTACTTTCTTCCTTTTTTTTTTTTTTTTTAACTTAGCCACTCTCGGCTTGAATAGTAAAATGCGTTTTTGACTGAGCTCTCGAAGCTCTTAGCACGTGGGATTGATGAGTAGCAGGAACGACAATGGGACGGATTTGGTTGAATTTCACTTTCTCCTGAATTTATATCATATTCTAACAAGAAATTAAAATTAATCTCCATTCCTATTTTCAATAGGGTCGGAGATCCGCAAACAGGATCGGATATTTTTGATATATTTAATATTTTTATTTATATTTGATATTATTTTTATTTATTTAAATTATTAAATTAATTTATATCAAAATACATTAAAAAAAACAAAAAAATTAAAGATAATTTCATAATTCATCTTGACCTAATTAAAAAAATAATATTAATCAATTCATGCATAACTAATAAAATTGATATTCGCTAAAAAAATTCATTAAGCTATTAATAGAAATTAAAAAATATATCCTTTAAAATACTAACTAAATAAATTACTGTATATATACATTCGGAATGGGGTATACAAAATACAAATACAGTCCCCGTCCTATTCCACTAAAGAGCCACTTGGAATTTAATTTAGGAAAAATACTTTTAGAAAAAAATATCATATTTTTAATTTTTTTTTTTAATTTTAAAAACTGTTTGTAATTAAAAATATATAAATAGATATTTTTTAAAAAATATATTTAAAAAATTAAAAAAATCATTTAATTAAATAAAAAAATTCAAAACTAAATTTTAAAATATATAACAGCAATTTCAAAATCGCACGTTCACCTTTCAAGTTTATGCGAAATAAAACAACACATTCCATTCTGAATGGATGCGGGACAAAACCCGACGGGTTCGAATTTAATAGCCATCCGTACTGAGTAGTTTGGAGGAAGATTACAATAAAGAAGAATAATAGAGAAAAAAAGGAAACAGGTGATGACTTTCTTTCCCAGTCAACAAACAGCAACGAGAAAAACAAGAACAAATTTGAATTCTTACTCTGTAAGTACGTGCTCATCGTGAGCAATGCTTTTGTATTTTTTTTTATTATAATCTTTTCCTTTTTTCTACTTCGTACAGCTCTCATTTTTGTTTGCATGTGCTTTTTACTTTCAATCTTTTGATTGTTATCAATAGTTTTTTCTGATGATGGTTGCATTTAATCAGGATCGCTGATAGCTGAAGGAAAGAGGTGAATTTGGAGCAATTTTAAGTGAAAACACAGAGTGGGTGTTTTGCTTTCATTTTTTTTTAGATTTCGCTTGAAAAGTTGCTTACTTGATGATCTTGTGGTTGGGTAGACTTTAAACTTTTGGGGTTTTTCAATTCAAGTCAAAAGGTTTGGATTTTTGATACTTGGTTTTTGGTGGGGTGGAGAGAGAATGGGAAAGTGCTTGTAGATGTTTTGAGAAGGCAAAAGTTGAACAAGCGTTTCTGTTTGGGTTTGACTGAGATTGGAGAAATCAGGGTCTCCCCGATTTGTGAGTCGAAAAGTAAGTCTGCTGTTGACTTTGCAGATGAGAAAGGAGGGGTTTGGTTCCTTTCTTATGCTTTGTTATTGGAAGTGACGATATTGAATGGGCTATTTGGTTGGGCTGAAAGCATTAGTTTTGAGCTACCAAATCTCTTCAAGTGGGTTTATCATCATGGGGAATTTGGAATTTGGTTTTATGTGATGATTCTGATTATTTTTTGGATTGGCTAGAAAAACTTTTGGAATTCAGTGCTGTGATTCTTTTAGGAGACATTTTGTTTGTTCATCCAAAGTATGTTTAAACGGATACTCAGTAAGCTTCCACGAAAGTCCTCTAAATCGACTGAAAATCGTGATCATAGTGCAAATCTTGCTATCAATTCAAATGCTTCTGCTAGCTCAAAGGCTGCTAGTAAGTCAGGGAAGTTGAACATCACATCTGTAACGGCAAATAATTTTGCTTCTGATACAGGACAAAACCATGCTAGCGAGATTCAGCATAATGGGAATCTGAGGTTTTCTTCATTTGAAGGATTGCCTAAATTCAGGGATGTTCCGAATTCTGAGAAGCTGAACTTGTTTATAAAAAAGTTGAATTTGTGTTGTATTGTATTCGACTTCATTGACCCCTCAAAGAACCTCAAAGAAAAGGAGATCAAGCAACAGTCATTGTTAGAGTTGGTAGATTATGTAACTTCTGCAAGTGGAAAATTCACAGATACTGTTATGCAAGAAATTATAAATATGGTATCTGCAAATTTATTCAGGATACTCACTCCTCAACCACGTCAGAATAAAGTTGTAGATGGTGTTGATTTAGAGGAAGAGGAGCCTTCTATGGATCCTGCATGGTCGCACTTGCAGCTGGTTTATGAGCTCTTCTTAAGGTTTGTAGCATCAGCTGAGACCGATGTAAAATTGGCTAAAAGATACATTGATCAACCCTTTATTCTCAAGTTGCTGGATTTATTTGATTCTGAAGATCCCAGGGAGAGGGAGTATTTGAAAACAATTCTCCATCGCATCTATGGAAAATTCATGGTTCATCGTCCATTTATCAGGAAAGCTATCAATAACATTTTCTATCAATTTATTTTTGAGACTGAGAAGCATAATGGGATTGCTGAACTTCTAGAAATTTTGGGCAGCATTATAAATGGGTTTGCTCTGCCCCTGAAAGAGGAGCATAAAGTGTTCCTTGTTCATATTCTAATTCCTCTCCACAAACCAAGATGTTTGGCAATGTATCATCAGCTGTTGTCATACTGCACTATGCAGTTTGTGGAGAAAGACTGCAAGCTTGCTGATCCTGTAATAAGGAAATTGCTGAAGTACTGGCCTCTTACTAATAGTTCAAAGGAAGTCATGTTCCTCAATGAGCTAGAGGAAATTTTGGAATTTACCCAGCAACAAGAATTTCAGCGTTGTATGGTGCCACTTTTCCAGCAAATTGTTCGGTGTTTGAACAGTTCACACTTTCAGGTAATAAATTTCCAAATGTTTGGCTTTAGTTTTATGCTGAACGCAAATTCTGTGCTGTAATATGTTTTAAAACATCTATTTTGTTGCAAAATGATTTTCTTTTGTGAAAAATGATTAATCTATAACATTAATGATATTCATTTTTGCTTCTACAAAGCGAACTCTGTCATATTCTGGAACCTTTTATTGCATTTTTCCTCTCATTTTTGGTTTAGGCGTATGACCGAAAAGGTCTAAACCTTTGTGCATATTATTTCAATTTTAGATTTTAGCCAGCACTCTATCTGGAATCAATGGGCATTTCCCATGTCATTGCTGGCAGGAAGTTGGCATTAAACAATTGAACCAAATTGGTCTCTATTATCGTTATATGGTCTACTACATTCTTATCTTTCAACAAAACGGCACATTATGTTGATTTTGGGGCTCAATTAGAATTCAGGTCACTTAATCTGTGATTTTGAAGTCTCAACTACTTGGGATTCTCTTGATTTTCATTTTTTTTCTTTTTCTTTCATTTAGTGTACCCTTTGTTGGTGTTTGCATTTTAAACAGTAACACATATTATGAGGAGGGTAACTAGAGATAAGTATTGCACCAAAAAATTTAGACATGTTCAATGCAAGATGCCATTGGCTCAAGTAGAAGTTAATGCTATGACCATTTAGGAGGGTCACGTCATGTTTGACCAATGTGAAAGTGTTTAAGGTTAAATCCCTTTAGTGCAATGCATTTGAGTAGAGCTGACAATTCGTGTCGTGTCTAATCGTATCGTGTTTTATTTCGTGTCGTGTTTTATTTCGTATCGTGTCTAATCGTGTCGTGTTTCATGTATCCGTTACACTACACGAAACTATTTGACGCGATCAACTAAACATGTCTACATGTATATACATACACAACATGAGACGCAATTATACATAAATATTAATATAATTATACAAATAATGCTATACAATACTTATTTATATTTATTTATATATAAAATATACTAATACAATTAATTTTAACATAATTTATTATATATAAATATATTATAAATATTTAAAATA